>PVJH01025098.1:0-32063 GCA_004026705.1 Nesogale talazaci
AAGCCTCGTCTTTTTCTGGAGGAGCTACTGGTGGTTTCGAACTGCTGCCCTCGCAGTTTGCAGCCCAGCTGGTAACTAGTGTTATTACCAGGGCTCCAGGCTTAGATGTGAAGCAAAAAAATAATCTGACGCCCATTTCCTTCTTTTCCATGACAAGAACCAACCAACCAACCAAATCCACGGTCATTGCGTTGCTTCTGGCTCATGCCAGACCCACCCCGGTGTGCAGAGTAGCACCGCTCCATGGGCTTTCAAAGGAGAGCTCTCAGAAGCAGATCTCCAGGCATGTTGTCCAAGCCACAGATCTCACAGCTAGTACTTGTTCACTTGAGCGAAACGTGACTCTCTGGGCTTGCCCAAGAGAGTGAGCACAGGACCTCCTTAGGCCCTTGAAGCCTTCACTACCCAACAGCAGGCCTCGGCGGGCTAACCAGGGCTTTTGAGGCCTGTGGAAAGGGGGCAAGGAAAGGTGAGTGAGGCTGCCACATAGGACTGGTGTCTGTGGTGCCCTCTTAAAGAATTAGGCTGGCGTGGGAGCCTATCAGTGGCTGTGCTTCTTGTCGCTGTCCTTTCCAACGGTAAACGATTCGTGTTCATTCTGCTTCTGAAGTGGCAAATGGAGCCCTAACTCAGTGGACAGGAAGTCAGAAAGCGAGTCTGTGGCCCCTCTGAGTGGTTTGCAAAAGAAAACACAGTTCCCTCCCCCACCCTAGTTTCTTTTAGCATCTTCTAGCTGAACACTATAAATCATAGATTGGAGACAGACTGCCCCATTTGGCCCAGTCCAGACTCTTCAGCCCAAAACAGCCATCAGAGATTGTAACTCTTAATGTTGCTTTCCACTGCTCAAGCTACTTCCATGTTGTCTCTTTATAGATTCCGTTTTCCAGATAAGACTGTCTGCATAGAGAATTCCTGCCTCATTATCTTGACTGGAGTGGGTGGGGTGGACAAGTTGAGTTCTAGCAAGCACTGAGGACCAATCCACTGGTACACAAAGCCTAGGAAGCACTCCCTGTATTTTTAGCAGAAGGAGAGAGTGGGAAAACTCTGACGAGAAAGACTGGAAATGAAGGAGGAGGAAAGAGCTAGAAAGAACAATGGAGGGGGCAAGTTATGGAGGAGAGGAGCATATGGTCCAGGAGGCTGGTGGACCACCAGGTGGTCTCTAATTTTCCCATCCTGCTGAATCACTTCTGGGAGGTCCTGGCTGCCTGTCTCTCTGCAGGAAATGGATGAGTCACACATACACACACACACACACACACACAGCCAGACAGGGTGTGGTGGTGTGGCTGCCTTTCCACCTCAGGGCAGCCAGTACTGTCAAGTCCCCTTTCAAAGGAACGTCCACTTGGTCTCAGGATCTGTGCTGGGCTCTGGACGAATAAGTTGCTCTAAGCTCCAGAGTCAGAGTCCACTCGGAAAACTCTTCACAACAGTCTAGGAGCTTCTTGCTTTTCCAAGGGTGATCTTAGTGGAAAGGTAGGTAGAAGTTTTGTAATATTGAATGTTCAGGAGAGTAGGGAGGAGGAATTCTAATGTGTGCATCTAACTCACATAAAAATGCCACCCTTTAGCTGAAAGCACCATGTGGCCATTCATTATCCACCTGGGGATGACTCAAGGGTTGGATCCAGGGTTTCTGGTAGATAAGATGGAAAGTCTGTCCATGTTTCCAGTCTGGCAGTTGAACTTGTGTTGGGATATTTTGAGCTAGAAGAGACTCAGACTGGCTTCAGGAAAGGGGATTTTTTTTAAAATGGCTGATGTAACTCTGAACTCCAAGACTAGGTTGACACATTTTGAGCTCAAACGAAACAGTCAAGACTCGGTTTCTCTCCGTCGCTAGACCCTGCCTTCTACCATCATCTTTAGTGTCATACTCATCGTCTTTCTGTTGTTCCTCATGACCCTGAGCTGTCCCTCGAGTGGCAAGGTGCCTAAGCCCTGCACCCAAATGGAGCTGGGTGTGCCCAACAGAAGCCTCCCAGGATCTCATTGACCCTGGTTGTATCACGTACTTCACCTTGAGGCCTTCACCTTGGCTCGTGGGGAAGAGGGGGAGGGCTCACTGACTCAGGTTTCCACCCTGTGGGTAACCATGGAGCTGGGGCGGTGGATACACAGATGGGGAGTGGGAGAAGTGTGGACCCACATATAACAATTTGGGAAGCCCCAGGAAATGAAGGCATCATGGGTGCCCAAGAATAAAACACAAACGGTCCCCTAATGGCTTCAGGGCAAGGAAGCATCGGGGTATTTCCCAGGCAGCAATAGGGAACCTGGCACATCAGTGGGGTCAGGCCAACACACCTCTAGGGTCAAGTTGAAATCCACCCTCTATTACTGTGCCAGAGAGTGTTACTCACCTATCAAAGGAAATGTGCTTTCTTTCCCATCTATAGAGGCCCTGGAAATACACCACTCTGGATTCTGCAAGAAGGAACTGCTGGTCAGCCGAAAGCAGTGCACTGAGTTTGGGCTCTGAAGCCACATTCTTCCCAGGCATCTTCCAGCCAATGATTGAGCATGCCAGAGCCAGAGGGGGGTGGCCATTTCCAAGCAATAAAAACAAGCAAGCAAGCAAACCAATGGATTCCTAGTGTCAAATACCCCTATGGAACAGAGTCCACCCGCCCCAGAGAGTTTCCAAAACTGAAATCTTCACAGAAGATGACAACCACATCTGTCCTCCCTGGAGCTGCCTGTGGATTCAAACCATCCAGCTTTGGGTTAACCATCCAGTCAACCACCCTAGTCTAGCTGCGCTGCCACCAGCGCGTCTCCTGCATCATGCAAGCCTCCTATAATAGGCGATCTCTGCTCTGCACTGGCCATAGCTTTGTCACTGAAGTCTGCACCAAAGTCCAAGGGTTCATCCTCCTTATTCCCATTTCCTCCTCCTTCAGAGGTGTTTATCCTTCAATGAAACGCGTGCACATTCAGTCCACCTCCACAATGGATGCCCAGAGGAACCAAGGGCCCTAAGCTCCTGCTGCCCAATCAGGAAGTGTGTTCCCAGTCTCCTCTCACTGGCTCAGGTGATTGAGGTGGGATCACGTGACCTGTATGCAATGGGAATTTGCGAGGAAAAGGTGAGCCCCTTCCAAGTCAAAGAAGCTAAGAAGTGGGAGTGTCTTTTCCTCCCTCCTTTCCTCAACCCATTGACTACATCCAAAGGACTCCAAGGCCCTACAGGATGCTAACGTCACAAGCTGGCTTGATCCCTGAATCACTCTGTGGAAGGCACACAGTGCCCACAGGCCAAAAGCACACTCAGACATTATATTGTTAGAACACAAAAGTATCAAATTTTTAAAACAGTTTTATTGACACTTCATCCACATATCATGCAATTCAATGGCTCAATCGAGAACTTCATATCAAAGAGTAATTGTATATTAAGAAAACAGCCCAGTCCAGTCTATATCAAGTCCATAAGTTAGATATTAGCCCATATGTCTGATACCAGTCTATAAATTTCTCTTCAGACTCATGCAACACACACAGTGATGCCAAATGCAGGAAGATCACAGGCCAGTGGGTGGATGTCTTGTGAATTCAGTAGCGGTGGAAGCATCTCACCGCTGGTGTGGGTCTCCATGTGGCTCCTTGAGTTCCAGGGCTTGGGTTCCATCAGGGGTCTTCACGTGGCTTGTCAACAAGAACACAAGCAGAGTGTCTGACCTGGCCTCCAGCGAGCTATTTATCTCCTTAGCAGCCCCAAATGAGACCATCAAGCTGTGACCTGATTGACAGGTTCAACTCCACCCCTTCACTCTTAAATAGTCTCAAGTTGACACCAGATGATATAACTACCACAAAAACATATACAACCACACATTCTCCAATTCAATAACTACAAAAATATCTTCTAGCTTTTATAGTGATCCCCTAAGATTTTGGCATTTGCTGTCTTACTCTGATTAATGTCATCCTGAGTAATACAAATCATGCTTATGAAATGTGGGACCTGGATCACCTTGCCTCATTTTTCTGAGCACTTGTCTGATTCTTTACATATTAAGTGAGACTCTACAGCTAACTCTGTACCCAAACATTCAATAATTGTTTATTATTATTATTATTATTTTGTCATCGTTTGCTAATGGCACAAACAAACCTGTCTTAAAAGAAATACAATAAGAATGCTCTTTACAGTTGAGGGTGGTGAGACTCTATCTCACATACTTAGGACATGCTGTCAGGAGAGACCAGTCCCAGGAAAAGGGCATCATGTGTGATAGAGTGGAGGGTCAGTGAAGGAGGGTCAATGAAGAAGACCTTGATGAGGTGGATTGGCATGATGGCTGCAGCAGTGAGTCAAAGCATGGGGTCGTTGGGAGGAGGGTGCAGGAGGGGGCGGGATTGGGCTCTGTGCTGCAGGGGTCACTGTGAGTCAGAACCAGGCAGCAGCACTAACGACACCACCAGACTGGAAGGTAAAATGGGAGTTTGTTTTAGGCTAGAGTTTAATTTAAACCAACGTTGGTTTATTTATTTTTTCTTGTAAAAACCAGTTACAAAAATGATATTTTAAAAAGCAACAATGAAGAGGACTTAGAGGTTCCGTGGTGTTGGAGCAACTGCAATCTAGCTGAGAGGAATTACCAAGAGACAGAAGAAGGGTGAGAGGGATGGTGGGGCAGGAGGAAGGTAAAAGGAAACAGAGGAAAGATCTAGGAAGCAAAGCTGTGCATACAGGTATAAACATAGGTGTGCACTCTTGTATATATATTAATGCATAAAATAGAGGCATTGACCTATGTACATATTTTATATGGAAATACACTGAGGAAGTGGATGGGCTCTGGGTCTCTGTGCACGCCCTCCCTAAACCCAAGAACACTTTGTTCTAACAACCTGACTTTCAGTGATGCTCACCCTCCTGACATGATGGTTGTAGACAAAGCGGGTGTATAAGCAAATGTGGTGAAGAAAGCAGATGGTGCCCGGCTATCAAAAGATATATCATGTGGGGTCTTAAAGACTTGAAGCTAAACAAGCAGCCATGTAGCAGAGAAGCAACAAGCCCACATGGAAGAATCACGCCAGCCTGTGTGATCATGAGGTGTTGACAGGATCAGGTAAAAGACAACAGAAGACCCAAAACAAAACAAAAAGTATATAGTTGAAAATGAGGGGAGTTGGAGCAGAGATCCCAAACCCATCTGGAGGCAATAGGATATGCCCTCACAGAAGAGTCACAAGGAAGGGATGAGTTCATCAGGGTGCACACAATATTCTTCTTGTTCTTTGAGGCTTCTGCACTTCCTACTATCATGACCCCAGTCCTGCCTTTCAGTTCTGGCTGAGCATGCACTGGTACAGACACAGAATCTGGGTCATTTAACCCCTTAGGAACATCAATGGGAGTAGTGATACCAGTGGGAGAAGACGAAGGTGTGGGAAGGAGGGGGAGAAGGGGGAACCCATCGCAATGATTGATGCATAACCCATCCCACCTTCCAGTGGGATGAACAACAGAAATGTGGGTGAAGGGAGTCAGCAGTCAGAGTAAAAGATGAAACCAATAATAATTTGCAACTTATCAAGGAGTTATGAGGGTGAAAGGTGGGGAGGAAGGGAAAAAAGAGGAGATGCTATCCAGGACTCAAATAGAAAGTAAATGTTTATAAAATGATGATGGCAGCATATGTACAAATATGCTTGATACAATTGATGCATTGATTGTTATAAGAGCTTCCAATAAAATTATTAAAAATATAAAAAAGCAACTTGCTCATTTTTTGACTACTGTCTTCCTAGACACCAACTCTCAGATTTTCAGGAATTTTACTTGGGAGAGCTCTCTAATTTGCAAGTCCCACTCTCCATTCCTTCCTTCCTTCTTTCTTTCCTTCCTTCCTTCCTTCCTTTCCTTCTCTTTCAGGGAAATATAGACATAACTATTTAAAAGCACTGTCTAACCTTTCTAGTGTCACTTTGACATGAGACCAGAATTTGATGGGGCTGAGCTATTATCACTGGAAAGTTTGATTTAAGATTCTCTAGATCAATGGTTCTCAAGTTTCCTAATGACACAGCCCTTTAATATAGTTCCTCATGGGGTGGTGACCCCCCGAACCATAAAATAATTTTCATCGCTACTTCATAACTGCAATTTTTCTACTGTTATGAATCCGGTGACCCCTGTGAAACGGTCCTTCGACCCCCACAGGGATCGTGACCCACAGGTTGAGAACCACTGCTATACATGAATACTGATCAAAAGGGGGAAAATCATCACAAGATTTCAAATTCTCATGGACTACAGGCATTCTGGAGTCAAGGGGGCTGGATGAAGCCCTGACAGTATTGTCCTTAGAGCACCTTGACACCTTAAATGGAAAGTATCTCCTGGCATCTTCTCCAAACCAGACAATAGTTTAGTTAACTACTCATAAAGAATGTTCACTGTGAGCATCTCCTTCTTTCAAGGTTTATTGACAACAGCAACTAGAAAGATGAGATAGGAAGCTTAGAGGGGCAGCACGTTTGTATCCAGCAGAGAGGCACTCAGAAAAGCAGGGTAAAATGGGTTGTGCAATTTGAAGAACAAATCACACTACTGGGTTGCCTGTGTACAAACTGTTGAACTGGGGTGTGGTCTCCCAACGACTGTAAGGTTCCACCCCATGCCACTGAGCCAACGTGGAGAAAAGACAAATAACATGCTAGGTAGCTTTGATCTTACACACCTCAAGGTTCTCCCACATTTCCAGGACACCCCGCCCCCCTTAAAAGCAAGCAAACAAATCAACAAAACAAAAACCCTTGCATCAGAAGTGGTAGGAAGGGCTTAGACAACACGAACGGAGGCGAGGTTATAAGATCATCTTTAGGGCGCTGTGCACCATTGGCTGGGCCCTGCCCGGACTTCTTGTTCTCTGGTCACGGTTAAGTGCCATTGAGGTGGTTCAACAGAGTGGGACGACCCCGTCCTGTGCCATCCTTCTCCTTGGTGCTATGTTTGAGCCCAGGTTGCAGCCACAGTTTCATTCCACGGTCCTCCCCTTTCTCTCTGCCCGCTACTTTACCAAGCACATGCCCTTTTCCCCAGCATGACGACCTCTCCTCATCCCGGGACCGAAGGACACGAGGTAAAGTGTCCATGTCCTCAATTCCAAGGAGCGTTCTGGCTGGACTCCTCCCCAGACAGATGTGCTTGTTCCATGGTGTGCTGTCACTCTCCTGTGCCATCACCATCATTTAAATGCGTGCTCCGTCCTCCCCCCACCCCCCCCCACCGTCTTCACAATGTCATCTTTGTTCTGCAGCAGAACCAAGGTGTCTGGATGTCTTGCCAAAGGTGACTGGATATCCTGCGTGTTGTTTCCATGAGTGTTCATTATGGATCCAAGTCAAGTAACACTCGTGACAACTTCAATCTCCCCCCTGTTTACCAGGACGTTGTCTGGTCTTGTTGTGAGGATGTGGATTTTCTGAGTTGCAATGCATACTAAGGATGGCATTCTGTTTTTCAGCTGAAAGTGCGTCAAGCCCTCCCAGCTATCAGCGAGTAAGGTCGTCATCTGCATAGTGCCCACATTTCTTCATCTAGTGGCAATTTAAGCCTGTGGCTCCTCACAGTGTTTTCCAACTTTGTGTCCACCCCCCTCTTCATTAGGGGGAGCTCCACGAGGTAGACTTTCTCAATACAATGATTCTTCCTGGGAATCCTTTTCCTATCTAATTATGTGTGGAGGCAGTGGATTTGTCAGCTATGGTTGCACTATCGCTGCCTAACAAATAACCTCAAACCCTCGTGGGCCAACAACAAATGTTCCATTTGTAGCTCACGGGCCTGCAGGGCAGTTATGCTTGAGCCTATATGGGCTGAAGAGCTCTGTTCCCAGTTGCACAGCAGCTGTGTGTGCTCAGACAGTGAGCTGAGTTTAAATCTATTCCAGGGGTGTCCTTTCTGGGGGACAGAGTGAAGGGAAAGTGGGTCCCTAGTGCTTTCCATAATAGCTCTATCCACATAAAAGGAACCGACGAAGCCTCATAAGCATATTTAATAGCTTTGCTTGCACCACAGATGTTCCACACTCCACCGGCCAACTTAAAGATAGATCTCCAGCCCAAGGTCAATGTGATCAGGAAAGATGGTTGGCCCACAGAGGGCAGAGGGCATCCATGAACATGTCGACTAGAGGCAGACATGTGAAGAATTGGAGACTATAATCTAGCCAAACATAGTAGCTGGGAAAATATGTATAGGACATTTGTCGAAGGCTGATAGTGAAGGAGGAAGAACAACAGAGATCATAGCATTTACATCCTTATAGTGTCTATCTGCATTGCAGTCATTGTGTGTCTCTGAGTTAGTTCCAACTCATAGGGACTCCAGATAACTAGAACAAGCCATGGCCTACTCTGTGACACCCTCACAATTGCTATGTTTGAGCCCATTGTTGCAGACATGCTGTCAATCCACCCTTGTGTGTCTTCCTCTTTTTCACTGCCCTCCCACTTTACTAAGTAATATATCTTTCAAAGGCTGGTCTCTCCCGACAATATGCTCCTATTGTCACTTCCTCACTAGGCCTATAATTCAAATACATCGATTCTTCTTCAGTCTCCTTATCCACTCTCCAGCTTGTTCATGTGTTTGAGACAATAGAAAATATCCTGGCTTGGGTCAAGTTCACCTCAGTTCTGAAAGAGAAGCCCTTGTGGTTCAATACTTTAAAGAGATCTTGTGCAGGAGATTCATCCCATGTGATGTGTTGCTTGATGTCTTGGCTTCCATGAACACTGGTGGCGAATCTAAGTCAGACAAAATCCTTCACAATTTCATTCCTCTCTTGGTTTAGGGTGATGTTACCTATTGGTCCAGTTGTAAGAATTTCTGTTTTCTTTATATTGAGTTGGAGTGCACACTGAAGGTCACAATCCTTGATCTTCATCAGCCATGGACACCATAGTTTCTTATAACTCCTACTCTGGTAAGTTCAGATCTATAAAATGAAAATAGGAATTGACATTTTTTTTTAAGAGCAGACCTTTACCTTTACCTATCCTTAATTAAGTAAGGTAAAGGTCTTTTCTTTTTAAAAAGCACTTCATATTGTCAGGAGAGACCAGTCCCTGGAAAAGGACCTACAGAATGTTTGGCAAAGTGGAGGGGCAGCATGCAGGGGACTAGCCTTCACAACTGAGTTGTGTCATTGAAGAGTAAAATAAAGCAACATCAGACAAGGCATGCAAGGGTTTACCTCTTCTGATGGCAGGATCGAGAGAGCGAGAGAGAGAGAGAGAGAGAGCGAGAGAGAGAGAGAGAATATATTCTTTCTTTCTTTCTTTCTTTTTTTTTTGGCATCACTGCTCTCTGGTGGTGGGAGTAGGAGGCCCAGCCCCACTGCTGGAATTGAACCTCCGTCCCAGTGGGCCGCAGTCCCGTGCACAACCACTACGCCACTGGGGCTCAGCCCTAGAGAAGATATTCTAACAGGCTTATGTAACCTTGGGCCAGCAAACCCCGGTGTGGCAGTCATGTGCTTCTGTTAATTTTATAATTGAAATGTAGGGGTGGAGTCTGACCTGTTAATCTGGAGATAGCCATTGAGTAGCCTATGTGTGGGCATGGCTTTCACCTGAGACTCCTGGGAAATCTCGCAGTATTTCCCTTGTGAAGATGAGAAGCTATCTTCCCCAGTTGTTGGGAGTTAGTTTCAGAGACGATTAATCATGGACAAGACAAGCTGGCAGTGTTCGAGAAACTGGAGGAGCCGGCGGAGAGACCACACAGCTTTGCTCTGATGGAGCCAGACATCTGAAGCTGGGGTGGCCAGATGGAGACCTCTGCCAGTGATGAGTTGCTTCTGCTGTTGATGGACCCTGAGCTCTGGAAGCGAGGTGCCCTGCCAGCACCGGGATTCTACACCCACCGACCTGTGACTTCATGAGTCGGAAGATTTATAGACTGATTTGGGGCATATTGGTTAATACTGGACTTATGACTTTGAACTGGACTGGACTGGGATGCTTTCTCCATGTCCCATTCCTTTTATATATAGACCTTTTCCTTATACCTATATGCATGTCTCTGAAATTTGTTCCTCTAGTCTACCCGGACTAATACACCTGGTAAGCACATATCTAACAGGAAGGGGATGTGCTAGGGACATACACATAGCAGGAAGGTGCTAACATAACAAGATGGATGGGTTGTAGGATTAGGATGGCAATTTGATCTTGGTGATCTCTGAGCTGGCTTGGTCTTAAGTGTCTCTGAGCTCTTCTCCATAGAAGAGATCTATGATTCTTAACAGAAGGGAGGGGGCTGTACGTAGAGTGGGGTGGTCTGAACACGTTTGATGGCAGACAACCTTCAGCCAGACATCCTTCAAGCATATAGTAACAACATTGTATTTGCAAGCAGCATCTTCAACGTGACATTGTTATGAGGGACATGGTGGGGAATAACTTTTACTTAGGAGAGTATGACTGGGATTCACTTTCAACTCACGAGCACAAAGGCCTCTCTCAACCAGAGTCTTGGCTTCCCAGACTCGTAATTAGGAGAACTTGTCTGCATATACTCTCTTCCTGATTCTCAGTTTCCCACAGAGTCTCAAAAGAGGAAGGACTTTGACAAGGCCGATTGACACAGGGCTGCCCCAGTGGGCTCCAGGCATAGGCGTAATTATGAAGCCATGTGGGGTTTCCATCTGTCCTGCACAGGGTCGCAAGGGGCTGAAGCCAACTTGATGCCACCTCACCACAGCAACAACAAAAACAAAAACAGCAGTAACGATGACCATAACATCCGTAAGTGGTTGCTTTTTTAAAAAGCTTAGAATTCTCTGCTTTCTTTTCAGTTGAGGTATTTATCTGTTTTACTTCGTGATTGTTTGTTTTTTGAATGTTTTTCTGTGTATGAAATGCAGGATAGGAAAGCTAAGGAGACAGCAGCTGGATTAACGCCTCCTTGGGGGTATGGCGGGAGCCTTGGCGGTGCAGTGGTTACACGTTGGACCGTGATCTGCCTGGTCATGACTTTGAAACCACCAGCTGCTCCGAGGGAGAAAGACCGGGCTTTCTACTCCCATAAATCTCTGTGGTCTCAGAAACCCACAGTGGGTCCCGATGAGTCAGTAAAGACACCATCACAGAGAATTTGGTTTGTTTGTTTGGGGTATGGCAGGGGAAGTTGGAAATGAAGAGCTGATAAAGGTGAGTACAAGAGTGAAGACTGTGTTCTAAAACTAATTATGGTGATGATTGTGCAACTCTTCGCGATATGATTGAGCTATGGGATTTCATGATATGCAAATCTTATGCCAATAAAACTGCTTTTAAAATAGCATGTGAAAAACATTAAATGAGAAGTTCAATACCACATTAAGCACTTATTTGTGTTCAGTGCTTTACCATCCTTGTAGAACTGCAGCACACATGTGGAGATGTGCACAAAATCCAAATATGGAAGATCCATCCATTATCACAAAGCAGGACACACATGTCCTCATCATCCAGGATAAGACAGAAGTTCTCAGTCTTCTACAACACCACAAAACCCAATCCCAACATTGAGTCAATCCTTGTGACCCTAAATTGAATTTCCAAGACAGTAAATTCTTATAGGCACAGTTAGCCTCATCTTTCTCCTTCAGAGTGACTAATGGTAATCCAGTATGCCAAAGGTAATCCAGTATGCCACCAGGACTTCAACTTACAGTGATCTTATAGAGAGCAGAGCACAATCTCCCCTGAGGGCTTCTGAGGGTAACTCTGTACAGGAGCAGACAGACTCGTCTTTCTTTCTCATAGCAACGTCTGGATTTGAATCACCAACCTTGTGTTTCAGAGCCCAATAAGTCACCCATTACCAGAAGGACGCCCTTCTAACATACCCAGCAACTCAAATTTTGTAACGCTTCCCATTCTAAATGCACAGAGGCACTGGGTGTACCCATCCACTTTAGTCAATCTGCTGACAGATTGGAAAAGGTCATAAGACATAACCTTAGAATGGGTTTGTCTGACACTTAAAAAGCAAGGTGTCTTCTTTACCAAGTTTTCCAAATCCCAGCTAATGTTTCCTGAGGCACTGCCTAAGGAAAGAGAGAAAACAGTTCCTTGTTCAGGCGTCTGATCTTGATAAGCAAAGAATGTGATTAAAATGGATTACAGACTATTAAACACAAACAAGAACAAAATGATTGCAGTGTGGGCAAACCAGTAATTAAAGCTTTAAAAGAGGACAAAGTCGCCATGACTTAAAATGTTTATTTGTCAAGGTTGGTAACAAATATTGACACAAGAGCTTCCTTCTTCTTTTCTTTCCCTCCGAGCATCAGGCTGTCCACAATTAGTGGGTGCATGTTCCAGAATCAATATGGCCTCAGGTCTGAGACAGGAAGATCCATATATTTTTAAATGAGTTGACATAATAGCAGTCTGACTCCGTAAAGCAGGCCTGCTTTTAGCTTCATTCAATTAGTACTTCTTAGAAGGCCAGGAGCAAGGAGTCAGAAGCAATTGTGCCCTTAAATTAGCTCTAACTTGAAGATGCTCTTCTGATAACCATTTCAGAGAGACTTCTTAATGCATCATTTATCTGTGCTCTCCAGACACATGAACTCACAAAGTGGAAGGTGTTTTAAGAGCATGGCGGAGGGAGGAAAAGAAGGAACCAAAGGGCAGAGGGGGAATCAACTTCAAATTCTTGGTGAGATCCAGTTTTCTGGAGTCATTGAAGTCAGGGGGACACCCATAAAATATTGCCCTGAGACCATCTTTAAACCTCAAGGCAAACGTTTCCCCAGGAAACCCACTTTGAACCAAACCAGAGTGTAGCTCATTCAGCTCCCCGAGCCTCTCTGGAGCATGAGGCTCTTCTGGAGGTCGATCTACCTGGGGTCAGATGGACAACCGCATCTTCCAAAGCTGCAGGAGAAGGTTACGGGGGCAGTGAGTCTGTGGTGATGGGGGTGGAGTCATTTGGAAAGGGATAATGGAGAGAGGCAGACATCCATTTGTACGTGAAGAATTCATCGCAGTGGACAATCTCTGGCTGTATGTGCAATCCAATTAGGTTAATAATTTCCCTTTCATGTAGGAGATTTGGGGCCATGAGACTTGAATTAAAATCAGCTTCCTTCATCTGTCCAACACAAATCTGAACCAGCACTTCCTTTGCTAATAGCCCTGCAGGACTAACGCTTTTTTTTGAGTTTGAGCGCATCACCATTGCCATGGTGACGGGCCCTTGGTGACCTGGACTGCCTCCTCTGTTTCTACCGGATAGTGCACATAACCAACTGGGGGGACACACTCAGCTCTCTCCATTCACTCCTTCACACTTCTTGCTTCTGAGGCCTGGGGGACCACAGGGAAGCCCTTCCTGACTTCCTAAGCTGGAGGGGGGACCCTCTGCACATTGTCATCTTAATATAAGGTGACCAGACGTCCCACTTTTTAACAATTTGTCCCACATCCCACAGCATTTTAAAATTAAATAAATATATTACAATACTATTTTTGCGCTCTACGAACATTTCTGTTGCTCCATATAGACCAAAAATTTTTTTTTACATCACTGCCCTCTGATGGGAGTGGGAGGCCCAGCCTTGCTCCTGGAGAGCTGCTGCTGGATTTGAACCTCCAAGCCCGTGGGCCGCAGTCCCATACCCAACCACTATGCTATCGGGTCTCAGCCCATAGACCAAAATTTTAATCAAGAACTCCCCCTTCCCCTGGTCAATGATGTCCCGCTTAAAATCTGGTCACTTTATCTTAACACTTAAAAACTCACCTCAAATAATAGTATATAATATAAGGGTTCTTAGAGGGTAGGGTGGGAGGTAGAGGAGATAAAGGAGAACTAATATTGAAGAGTTCAAGAAAAAAAAGGAAATGTTTGGAAATGGATGGTGGCAGACACTGTACAATTATGCTGGCTCTAATTGAATTATGGACTGTTAGAATATCTGTTAAAAGCTCCCAGTAAAACGATTTTTTAAGAAAGTAAGAATGTAGTGAGATAACACAAGCAAAGGTCTTGCAAGAATTCACATCTTATTATGTTACGATAGGTTGGATGTCACACATGAACCCCACATCCCGGTGGCTATGGCCAAATAATTTAATGTCTCCCTCTAGCTGTGACTCTTCTACTGTCAAGGAGACAAGAGGGAAGAGGACCCTACCTCCCCTTCAGGACCCTCAGCTTCTCAGGGATGGCCAGTGGAAGAAACAGCAGCAGAGAAGAAAGAGGGGAGCAACTCATCCAGGCTTGTCATTAATTACTAGCCAGAAGTGACACATGGCACGTGAAGCATGCCTCACAGTTCAGAATTGGTCTGCTGAATGCAAAGAAACCGAGAAACAGGCCCAGGGCCTATAGAGACATGTACAACAAACTTTCTTGGCCTTGAGTAGTTTACAAAGCGCAAGTCAAATTGACCCGTGATTCCCCCCCACCCCCTTCTCCCTCCCCAATGTTGGAAGCAGCCCTCCATGGGACTTCTAACAGATGACCCGTGAGGGCTGGCATGTCTGACTAACGGGCAAGCTGGGCTGGTTCTCGTTCCGATGATTTGCCTATCCAAGCAGGAAAACACCTCTGGGACCCCTTTGGCTGAGTTTGGAAAGAGCGGGGCTTTAAATAGCCTCTTCTCGTAGGGATTGTAATGAGGATGAATGAGGTTTCCTGTCTATCAGGTGTCGCCACGCGGGGCGTCGGCAGCGTGGAGTTTTCACCAATCCCAGCGCCAATGGTGTTCCTCTCTGCAGACCCCCAGGCCAAAGAGCAGCTGCCAGGCCTCCCCAGAGCCTGCAGGGTGGTCCAGAGTCCACGGCACCACCGAGGAGGGAGGTGTGCATGGACCTCGGGTGGGAAAGGAAGCAGCAGCAAGACAGAGGTAAAGTGAATCCAGTTGCCAACTTTTGACTTCACTCACTCATTCACATATTCACTCACGGATTGCTTACTTAAACTCAACCTGAAAGTGAGCAGGGGGCTGAATTCAACCTGAGAACAGGTTTCTCACGCAGGTAGGGCCTCCCATATATTTGAATTAGAATCCCTCCAGATGGGCAATGGCTCTACACACACACACACACACACACACACACACACACACACACACACACACACACACAAATTGTAGCAATCTTACAGAGCAGGGCAGACCATCCCCAAACAGCACTCAGGATTCCTCGGGAGTCCCTCTTGCAAGTACTAAGCAGGCCCGGCCCTCCGTAACCTCAGAGAACATAGGGGATGGGCCGAGTGGCATGGTGGGAGGCCATGCGCCACAGTCCCCACCATTTCCCAGTGCCTCATGTTTGGTTGGCCTTGTTCATTTCAGTAACTTTCCCGTACTCCACAGTCCCTTGATAAGTGAGTTCTATCTTGCCAAATGGTGGCCTGGGGCTGCCTCTGACTGGTTCACCGATACAGGTAGCTTTATTTTCAGAAAATTTCCCAGAGACTTTACCACACACCAACAGCCAGAAATCATTCACAGGGGGAATATTTACACCATGGAAATTGGTAACTGTCACTACAAATGCTGACCGCCACCCCACCCGCAGGAAAAGACACATTGCATCTTAAATACGAAAGGAACTAGTCTGAGGCTAACTAGACGAGGAGGAAGAAACAAAAGAGATCCAAAGGTAAAATTATCTCTTGCTTCCGGGAGACTACCACCTTTTACATATCCAGTTAAAACAATTTCCCACCACTTCTGTGGAAAAGTCTTCCTATGATGCTCTGAACAGAACAGTGGAGCCCACCTGAAGTCGTGAAACATTTGGAATCTGATGTCTGGAGTCCACTCCCAGGGGCTGCTGTTTTAGGAGTTCTGGTCCACAGCCTCGGCATCTTAACATTTAACATTCCCCAAGGGATTCGGCAATTCAGCCTGAACTCTTGCTTGGAGTTATGAACACCGTGCTTGTCCTCTTCAGAGCACTGAGTCCCAAGGAACTCTCAGAGAGACCTCTGTCAATCTTTGTCTAACAAGGAAAGACTAACTGCTCTCATAAGAAGCCCCTGGCTCTCGGGTGACAGTGGAGACATTGGCTGCTGCCTGAAAGGTCGGCAGTTCCAAACCACCAGTCGCTCCAAATGAGAAAGATGAGACTTTCTACTCCTGCCAAGAATTACAATCTTGAAAACCCAAAAGGACAGTCCTACCCTGGTCTATGGGCTTACTGTGAGGCTGAAGAGACTCTGTAGTAGTGAATTTGAGTTTGGGAGTTTAACTTGTGGTGGAAAAACACAATAAGTGTAGTGTAGGATGGAAAGAACACTGATTTTAACACTAGCTGGCCTTCTGAGTTTAGTTTCCTTGTTCCGAAAGTGACAATCAGACTATCATCATAGGGGTCTCATGAGGATTAGAGGACTTGCTGGAGAACATCGAGGATTGAAGTCTTCAGTTTGGATTACAAAGAAGACTGAAATCCTCATAAATGAGCCGATAGGTAACATGATAAATGGAGAAAAGTTGACGTTGTCAAGGATTTTTGTCTTGCGTGGCCATAATCAATGCTCGTGAAAGCAGCAGTCGAGAGATCAAAAGATGAGCTGCAGCAGGTAAATCTGCTGCACAAGACCTATTTAGAGTCTTGACGAGCGAGGGTATTACTTTGAGGACTAAGGTGCACCTGGCCCACGTTACAGTATTTCCAATTGCCTCAAAGTTGGACAGTAAAGAAAGAAAATCGAAGAAGAATGGATGCATTTGAATTGTGGTGCTGGAGAAGAATAATGAAAGTACCACGGATGGCTAGAAGGACAAAAAGATCTGTCTTAGAAGTAAGGGTGGAGAGATTTCTTCTTAGAGGCTTTGGCCAGGTTGTCAGAAGAGACCAGTACCTGGAGAATGTGCTTGGGCCAGCTAAAAGGAGGAAGGTCTTCAAGAGGCTGGTTTGCAACAGTGGCTGCAACAATGAGGTCAAGCATGGGGACAATGGTGAGGATAGCATGGGACCAGACGGACTCATTGCCACCTAGCAAGAACAGCAAGTCTTCTTTGACGACAAACAATATAATATACAGCTTAAGAGGTTGGGTGTTTCGCCCCCCACCCCCTCATTCAGTTGGTAGGGGTAGAGCAATTTTATGATGTTTGACTGCTAAACAACAGCATTAAGGTCCGTTCAGTCTCTGCACATTTCTGTCCTGCTATCCTTCAGCTAGTTCGACTCTAGACTTGGGCTTGTTTTTTCATGGTCACAAATGGCGGGTGCAGGTTCAGTCATCGCTTGCAGACACGAACCAATCTTTTCTTCAGTCCCATGGGCCAAGGTGGGGCTCCATGGTCTCGCTGCAAGGGAGCCAGAGGAAGCAGGTAGATAGCATTTTCTGCCTTAACAACGCGGAGGAGTCCGCAAGAAGGAGGGAGCAGATGGGTAAGGGCTGTTGAAGAAGCACAGAGGTTGATGGAAAGGCTGGGTATATTGCTTGCAACGCATAAGAGCTCAGTCCCTATTAGTTACTCTTGCTCTTTCTCCTCGGGTTTCCCCCACTTTCAAGTTCACCACCTCGCCCCCCTGTCTATCCTCCATAATTCTGTATCCCAGAGCCAGCCCCTCTTAAAACACTCTAGGCAACACATCTGTTCAGCAGCTGAAAGACTCTCTGAGCTGTTAAGGGGTTGAATACCCTAGGGTATCTGTGTTCCCAGCTCCCTCTGGTAACACAAGAACTAGGGAATGAAGACAGAGAGCCTGATGTCAATAGGAGATATGCAAACTTCATCTTCTCTAGCCTTCTATTTCTTGGCCATCCTCATAATGAAGAGTCTCATGGCAGGCTCTTCATCTAGGGAATTCCAACCTGCCAAGCAGACTGTGGTGCTCATTATTGAACACATTTTGAGTTCCCTGTCATACTTGAGGGTGTGACTCAAGCCACCACTCCGTTTCTTTGAGGGGATGGTCTGCAGAAGGCAAAAGCATGTCCCCACCAAAGCCATCTCTGTCACCTGCCCTTCCTGACACTTGGAGTGCATGCTGAAGACTAGGACTAAATCACTGGTGGCAAACACCAAGCAGATGCCAGTTGCTGCCCCCAAAGACTCAGGCAACCACCTGGGCATGAGTCCCAGGGTGCTTTGGGGTCAAACTCAGCCGGCCAGACCTGCTTTCACTTCCAGATGTTTCCCTGTCTTGCTCCTGTTCTGCTTCTGGCTTGCCTCCGCCTGCTCTCTGTTCCTTGGGACGTGCAGCGTGGCCCGCGACCTGACCTGTCTCTCCAGCTTCCTCCAGACAGGTGTCTGGGCCTTACCAGCCCCCACAACTACTCGGGCCATGTGCTTCCTGAGTCATGAGCTTTGTGTAACATTGCAGTGAATTGCAGGACCCTGGAACATGGGGGCTAAAGTAAGCGGAGGGGTAGTGGTTAATACTCGGGATAGGAGAATAGCACTGAATTTTGGGAAAGTCAGACATTCAAGACATCTTTCATCACCACCTCATTGGGACTAGTGGTGGGTTTTATATTCATTTCTTTTCTTTTTTGGGGGGAGGCATCACTGCCCTCTGGTGGTTGTGGGCGTTACCCAGCGCTGCTCCAGAGAGCCGCCACTGGATTTGAACCACCAAGCCCACCAGCCGCAATCCCGCACTCAACCACTTACGCCACCGGGGCTCAGCCCATGTTTTATATTTCTAAGAGGAATTATTTGTACATATTTTGCAGACTGATAATGAATCTCTTAGGCTGTGTGTGTGTTTTAAAATCATACTTTACAAAGTGATAGCCTCCGGAGAACAAACTCATGGCCATCAAGTCGATTCTGACCCACCGCAACTCCATGCAGCCCAGGGGAGACCTGCCCCTGTGGGTGTCCCAGATGCTAACTCTTTACAGGGATAGAAAGCCTCCTCTTTCTACTGCCAGTGGACACTGGTAACCTTGTGGGTAGCATCCCAATGCTCCTGCATAGTACAAGACAGCTGCATTGCATCAAATTTGGGAAGCAGAGACCAAAAAAAACAAAAACAAAAAACCCCACAACCACCACACAAACACCTCCACTATTGTCATGTTCGTGGGATTCCCTCTAAATCTGTACCCATTACTTGTGTGTTTCTCCATAATTACAATCACAGCACACAGACTATTTTGACTCTATTTTTCAACTTAAACTTTTAAAGTTTTTATCGTTGTGGTAGGTAGGTTTGTTGTGCCAACACGGCCAATGAACACATGTGAGATCAATTGAAGGGCCGAGATATAAATGGCTCAGTGATTCCCGCCCTTGCGCTTGGATCTTTGGACCAGCCGGCTGCCTTGTTCATCCTGTGCCTTGATCTCCAAGTTACACTATCCGTGGGACACCTAATCCATGGACTGTGTCACTGTGAGTTGAGATTCCTTCAAGTCCTGCCTTGCTACACTCCTGGAATATACACCTGTTGAGCTGTGGACAATTGGACCTTGTCATCCATCTGAGTATTAGTGACCTGCCTTGCTGTTTGCTGCTTGTGGCCGGATAGCCTGAATTTCTCTACAGAGGACGACTCGGCAGCCCTCAGGGCTCAAAGGACTTCTAGTGATCTAGCAGTCTCACGCAAGTGCTGGCACTGAGCCATTTGTACAGCTTTACAGATTAGCTGTTTATTTAGACTGTTAGCTATCTTTCTATCTATATAAATATATAGAGAGAATTACTAGTGTCCTAGTTTTGTTTCTCGAGACAACCCTGTCTAACACAACTGTGTACCGCTCCTACAGTCAAGGGGAGGCACTGAGCCGCGTAGGGCAGGGAACAGTCAGTGTGCTTGTTCTAAGAATGAGTGTTGAGGCTTCAGAAGTGTTCCGTAGACTTGGACAGACTGGGTTAGCACACCACTGAAATGTACACACCAGTCACATCTTCCATGAGACTGGCATCTCTTGGAGTTGTTCAGGGCACAATCTGTGCAGATCTTACATGATGACCCTGGACACACATTGGAGGTGGGGGGCCCGGAAGCAAAGAAACCAGTTACACTTCTATGGCAATACTGTGGGTATTGCAATACTATGAGACTTAAAATGTCGCTCATGGTCCTTATCTGGTGGCTTCCTCCTTAGGTGTGGCAGCCATGTGCTTATGTTAATTTTATAATTGAAATGTAGGGGTGGAGTCTGGCCTGTTAATCAGGAGAAAGCCATTGAGTAGCCGATGAGGCCTCTATGTGGGCATGGCTTTCTCCTGAGACTCCTGGGAAATCTCGAGGTATTTCCCTCGTGAAGATGAAAAGCTATCTTCCCCAGTTGTTGGGAGTTAGTCTTAGAGACAATTAATCACAGGCAAGCTGGCAGCGTCGGAGAAGCTTGAGATGCCAGTGGAAAGACCACATGGCTTTGCCCTGATGAAGACAGACCTCTGAAGCTGGAGTGGCATGCTGTTGATGGACCTGAGCCCTGGAAGCCAGGAGCCATGGGGAGACCCCTGCCAGCGCCAGAATTCTGTACCCACCGACCTGTGACTTCCTGAGTCAGAAGCAGACATTATAGATGGATTGCATACATATGGGTTAATACCGGACTTATGACTTTGAACTGGACTGGGCTGGGATGCTTTCTCCATGTCCCATTCTTTTTGTATATAAACCTTTTCCTTATTCCTATATGCGTGTCGAAATTTGTTCCTCTAGTCTATCCGGACTAATCCATTAGGGATAAGCCATAATACACTTGACCTTTCCCTTGATATTGTTTATAAGCATTGCTTCACCGTAGCAGTCTTGGGCATTAACAACTCCCCCTGTACTCCGATGCACTCCCTCCAAGCAATTTATCATCCCAGTCGGGACACTTCCAGCAGTAAAGGGGCTCTTTGAGAGGGCACACAGCTGCACTGGGACTGTTGATGTGAATGACCATCAGCCCCAGGCTCACCTCTCTGCCTATCAAGCCTTCTCTCGAGGGAGTTCCACGTCTAGCAGAATCAGGGACCAAGTGCACACAGCGTGCTTACCTCATGTCAAAGAAATCTCTGGTTTCTCTCTGTAGATTGAAACCCTGTAATTTTTATGCTCCAGCAAAGCAAATTGCACTGTCGACATTTATTTATAGTCCCTCCACATCTTCAGTTGCAAGAGATAGCTGAGAACATTGTCATCTCCTCCCACCACGCTGCTATCGTCTCATAAAGATTTTTGTTGTTGTTTGGGAACGAACATCCTTCCTACTAAAACTTTAAAGGCAAGACTTTCACATGTGAGAGAGTCGAGGGGGTACAGAAAATACATGCCCATTTGTCTGCTGTCTTCAGAGGGAAGAAGAGGGAAAAGTAACATGTTGACTTAGGGAAATTATGGGTGTCATATTTAGAATTTTTTTCAACTGGGAGTAGCCCAGAGATCCTCCTTCTAATATTAAGATACTTGTTTTTTTAGATTCCCTGTTCATTCTGACTCCACTGGGGTTGTCCACATAAAAAGGTCAGGAAACTTCCACTTTTTGGCAACTCACTCACTCATAGCAGGTAGTCAGTTTGTTTTAGAACTTGTTTAGGCTGCTGGAAGCAGCTCCACTATGGGGTAAAGTACACTACTCCTGCTATCATCAGCTGTTGTTAGTTGACTGGGATTCCTGATGACCCCATGTGTCCAGGGCAGAGTGATGTTCCTATGACAGCAGTTCCTAACCCGTGGTCGAGACCCCTTTGGGGGCCAAACAGTCCTTTCACAGGGGTCACCAGATTCATGAAAGTAGAAAAATTATGAAGTCATGAAGTATCAATGAAAATAATTTGATGGTTGGGGGTGACCACATGAGGAACTATATGAAAGGGTGGCAGCATGAGGAAGGTTGAGAACCACAGCTCTAGGCGAATACGAACCTCCAACCTTTGGGTTACCAGCTGAGTCCATTGGCATCACCCAAGAACTCTGGAGTAGTGAGAAAACAAACTAACCTCAATTGCCATTGAGTTGATTTGAACTCATAACCACCCTATAGAACTGCTTTTATGGTTGTTTTGTACAATAAATACTTACGGAAGCGGACAGTCTCATCTTTCTCCCAGAGAGTAGCTGGTGGTGTTGAACTGCCCAACTCTAAGGACAGTGAATTATTTAATGTGACTCTTTAAGCAAAGGTTCTAACTCCCACCTTTTCCTGCATAAGTGGGGGACAATACCGGAAGGGTTCCCCTGTGAGCAATTCTGAATGGGATTCCCTGGAATGTCATCCTGCTGTGTATATAATGAGCCCTCTGAGAAGGGAGTCTCCTTGCCAGCAAGAACCAGGAGTGGACTGTGTCCTCTGGACCCAAGTTTTCTGCACAGTTAACCTCCTGGACCCAAAGGACAGCTACAATATTAGAGCCGCAGCAGCAGAACTAGGAGGCGGTGCATATAATAGAAGGGTGGGCTTCCCAAAGGCACTCTGCTATAAGCCTTAAACTGAAGGTGTCCAGCTCAAGCTCCATCGGTCACCAAGCCCAGCTCCCTGAATTAAGTGTCCAGAAGCACTTCACTGTCCCAGCCAGCCTCCTGCACAAAAGCACTCAGCCCTACAGCAGAGGACCTTTGGGCGTTTATTAGCTGGCCTGGAAGAAGGCTGTAGGGTGTCCTGATAAACAACACCACCCTGACGATTTCTCACCGGCATTCTAAAGTGCTAACTCCCTTCATCAACCCTGTAACGGTCAGTTTTGACTATGAGCTCTGTGTAGTCATTGCAATGGATAGTAGAGTAGAGAACGCCAGCTAAGATAGCATACAGCCTTGTGGTTAGCCATTGTGTTAGTCTGGGTAGACTAGAGAAACACATTCATAAACATGCATATGCATATAAGGAAAAGGTTTATATTACAAGAGGAATGGAACATTGGGAAAGTGTCCCAACCTCCAGCCCAAGTCCATAAGTCCCATATTAGCCCATATGTCTAATACCAATCTATAAAGTCTTCTTCAGACTCATGAAGCAACTGCAATGATGCCAGGACAGTCACAGGCCAGTGGGTGCAGAGTCTTGTGTATCCAGTGGTAGTAAAACCATCTCAGCACTGGCAGGGGTCTCCACGTGGTTTCTCCAGTCCCAGAGGTCTGGTTTCATGAGGACAAGTCCATGTAGCTTCTCCTCTGGCTTCTCCAGGTTCCAGGACTCAGAATCTATCAGCATGCTGCCATGTTGTCCTGTCAGTCGAATGTCCCAAGGGACTGAGTTTTGTGTCTTGTCAGTAGACACAAGCAACTGAGTTGATAGTCTCCCACTTCCACTGGGGAAATATTGTGACATTTCCCAGAATTCTCAGAGAAAGTCATGCCCATACAGAGGTCTCATTGGATATATCCAGATTGACAAGCTAGACTCCACCCCTATACTCCCAATCATGAGATTGATAGGAGTACATGACTGCCACAGTCATCCAGTGCTTAACCTGCTTGCCACCAACAGTGGGAAGCTACCCTAAGGGAATGTGGCAGATCCCATTCTCACTAGCACCCATTTCTATGCTTCTTCTTGGTGCAGGAGACTATACTTCTTAGTCTTTCTTGGAATCGTGTGTGACTATGTCACTGAATTCTGGCCAATGGTACATGAGTCAACACAACTTTCATGCTTGAGTAAGGCCTACTATGAACCAACCATAACCAATCCTTGCTCTATTTCCCATCTCCTTGCTAAATGGAAAGGACTCTGAGATCCTAGAAACCCTTGAGCCTACCAGATGGAAGACTCCTGGATCCCTGAGTCACTGAATGGAGATCACTTTTAACCCACCTCGGAGCACTTTATTAATGAGAAACAAGCCTGTTTTGTTGAGTAACTGAGATGCGTGGCGTGATTTGTGACAGTGGGGATTGCTTAGGAGGAAGGGCACAGAGGCACATCTCCTCTGTTAACTCATCCCAAGAGATCTTTAAGGACACAATGCTAGAAAAATTCTAATGAATGAATGAGAATTGGTTAGGACTTTTTCTATGTATTTGTTTTGCTACCTCTCAAGAAGGATTGGGATTTGATACAGCGATTCAACCACAATTGCCTGCAATTCCATCAGCTGCCTTAAGAAAGTGGTATGACATGCCTCTAGACCAGAGCGATTTTTATTCAGTGAGATCCTTGTGTGCGGGGGGTCACTTGAGTATGCAAAGATAGTCTCTGGCGCACAAGCCCTAATCATGGATAGTAAAAAGGAAATGAAAATCCCTGTTATTATTTTTAGGTCCATCCAACCATTTCTAACCTATAACAACTCTGCACAACAGAACGAAACCCTGCCTGGTTCAGCACCATCCTCACAATATTCCTCTCCTGGAGCCGTTGCTGCAGGCGCTGTGTCAGTCCATCTCATTGGGGACCTTCCTCTCTTTTGCCACCTCGCTACTTTACCCGGTGGGATGTTGTCCTCCAGGGCCTGGTCTCTCCTGAAAACACGTCCAATCAAGTGAGGTGAAGTCTCGCCAGTCTTTCCTTTAAGAAGCACTCTGGCCAGACTTCTTCAAAGACTGATTGGTGTGTCCTTTGAGCAGTCCACGATACATTTAAAATTCCTCACCAGCACCACAATTCAAATACATCAATTCTTCCCCAGTCTTCCTTATTTAATTCTGCTACACAATAGGGGAACGATGTGGTGGGGGTTGAGTGCTCTGGAACAAGTGTGTGGGAGAAAGATGGTATGAGTGACACCAGGAGGCCTTTAGAGAAAGGAACATTCCTGATGGAGGAAGCTGAAAGCATTTGTAGACCACGAGGGTCTGATATTCTATTTTAAATGTATCTGGTGGGACTACTAGAGTATCACTCCTTTGGTTTCTTTCAAACTACTCCATAAATCAGCAGCTTACCTAAACTTGAGTCCATGGGCCATGGGGAACGACTGAGATGGATTTCTGCTAAGTGAGCAGAAGGCCAACAAGGAGATGGGAATGTTGGGGGAAATTAGCTGAGATGCAGACCCAAATGGAGAGCATATATGAGACAAATCCTTCCTCCCAAGTATACCAGAGAGAGACTGACTTGTGCGGTTCCATGAAGCAGGTTGCCATCAGCTTCTATCAAGTTGGATATCGGCTCCTGGCAACCCTGGACACCATGGGATCAAGCTGTGGTGCTTGGGAAATTTTAAAAATAAAAATACTGCAAGACCTTTCTTCCTTGTCAATCTTAGATTGGAAACATCATAGGAAAGCAAAAGCCTCCCTTCGAGTAGCTCCACATGAGGTGCCTTGAGAAGGACATGAACCAGCTGTCTAACATGGAAGGCAAGCACTTCCACCACTGAACTATCACTGCCACCATGCAGAAGATAAGATGGGTGAGATAGAAAGGATCAAGTAACTTACCATTGAGTTGAGCAAATCTTTCTCCCTGTGAAACCTCCCAAGTGACTAACTAGGAGCATTTACCAACAGCACGCACCTGAGGTTAATGTAAAGGAATGTGATGGGGATTGGTGAAAGACAATTGTCGCTAGAATGGGTTCCCCAAGACAGAGGACACTGTTGGTCAGGCGTCAGTCAGCTCCACGAGGTTGGGGACCAAGCATGAGACTGGGCTGTCCTTGTGGACAATGAACAAGCCTTGGCCTTCTGGTGGAGATGAAGGAAAGTTAGGAGTTCAGCTTGTTGGCTGGCTTTGCCATAAGGAGGACGGGCCCTTAATCTTGACTGAAATGAAATCAGACCTTTCTATTCCTGGCCTGCCACAAAGGCAAGGCATCCACTGGGCCAAGGTGCTAATGCAGATAAGGTGGTGAGCTGCTGCCCAGCCATGCTCCTTGTTCTGACTAACCAACAGAAATGCCCTCCAGATGATTCCTGAGCACTCACCCTGGGTGACTGCTGTTCTGTCCTTTGGCTATTTGCCAGCCTCAAAGGAAAATTCCTACGATACTCAGTTGACAGAGATCACAGTTCAGGAACACAGAGAATTCTGTATTTTTCCTGCCTCATGCAGGCATCATAGCTGCTCATCTCTTCCCAGATAAACTGTCAGCTTATTGAAGGTCCACGAAGCACCCAGTTTATTCCCATTTAGTGCATGCTTCACAAAACATATCTGCTTCTCCTCTTTCTTTCTACCACCACTGTCCTGCCAATACAATATGACCATATGTATACAAATGTGTAACTATGACTATTTTTTCATATATCAAGCTCTTCCTAGCAACCCTCCCTCTTTACTGTCATGAAGGTTTCAATGTCTAAGTGGAAACTCAGTTAGTTCTATTGCCTTCCTGCCAGGATGTCAGTAAATATTAGCCCCGAAGAAAGGCAGAGACCTGTGGGATGGCCAGCACATCCAAATGATGCCTAATGAAAGAAGAAATCCCAGAGGGCTTGGAAAACAGAGACAGCTCTAGGCCCTCGCTTAAAGAGCATCCCTTATAATCAAGAATCCATTTTTTTGTCAGAATCCATTGCACCTCGTTTGAGTCCACCACATCTCCCTCATTTGGACCTTCTCTCTGGAGACGAGAGAGGCCACCTGCCCAGATGCAGAGCAGCAGTTACTCCTACCTGTCAAAGGGATGCTAATGAGCACAGGGGTCACCTTTGCTGACCTTGTTGGCAAGACCTTGAGTTGACCTTGGTGGAGTCCCCTGGTCCAAGGTCTAATGCTCGAGGTTGCTTTTTCAGAGATTCCAATTTATTTACACACTTCAAGTCTCATTCTTATCATGTGTAAGTGGGGACTGGCAGTTCCTATCTGGTAGGTGTTAGACTGGGTTGATTAGAGAAACCGATTCAATGGCACTTACATATGTGTAAGAGCTTTATATCAAGAAGTAATTACACATTCAAGAACACATCCCAGCCCAGTTCAACTCAAGACTGTAAGTCCAAGACTAGTCCACAAATCCCTTTTCACACTCACGCAGCCAAGTGCAGTGATGCAAAACATAGGAAGGCCCAGCCCAGTGGATGAAAAGTTGTGTGGCTTCAAGGTTGGTGGGAACATGGCAAGGTTCTAGCCACGCACTTGGTGGCCAAGAAACAGGGAAGTAAAGGCAGAAGAGAAAGAGAGAAGTTGGGGTCCTCCTTATGAGGTAGCCATGCTCACACAGACGCACCATTGGGCGGCGACTGGATCAGCAGGTTGGACACCACCCCTACACTTTAATAGATCTTCAAGTTGACAAAATGTTGTATAAGTACCAGAGTTGGTCTACCACTCGTCTGTGAGCTTGTTATCCTATGGTTGCCTATGTGTTGCTATGATGCTAGAACGTTGGCCACCAGTCTTTTGAATGCTCTAGTAGGCCCTTCAACTATTCCCTGGGGAAGGACATCATGCTTGGTAAAAAGTGAAAAAGATGAAGGCCTCCAAGGAGATGGAGTGACACGGTGGCTACCACCATGGGCCCAGGCACAGGAACAACTGTGAGGTCGGTAGAGAACTGGGCAGGGTTTCCTTCTGTTGTGCACAGAATCTCACTAGGGTGCAACTGAGCTGCTAGCTCCTAGGTCAGCATTTTCAACCCATCAGCCGCTCTTATGGGAGGTTTTTACTCCCAAAGATTTAGGGCCACTATGAATTGGAATAACTCAAAGGCTGCAGGGTATCATCAGGGCCTATGAGAACATTCCCAGCCTCCTATGTATCACGCCCACTCAACCCCATCTCCCCATTCTCTAACCTGAGACAGCCCCTAACCCTTTCAAAATGAAGACTCCTCCCTCCCGTGTTCACTCCGCTCCCTCTAGCACCCCCTCAGTTCCTTCTCTGCCTCCTTCCTTTCAGAAGCAGTTGGCCTAAGTTTCCTCTCTTCAATACTCAGTACTCCCCAAAGTCCCCTGTGCGTTCCATTCTTGGCCACTTCCTAGAATACTCAGAGATAAGTGTGTCATTCCTTTACACCCCTTATCATCTGAACCCGTTTTCTATGCTTCCGGCATCTCTCACCCTTGTAAACAGCGTTTTCTTCCCACTCCAGAAGATGCAACCGCCAGGTGCTCTCCTCATCTTCCTGTCCTAACAGGAGGGCTTGTGACTACTCTTTTCCAATCAGATACCCACCTTCCGATTTGGACCAGAAGTTTTGGGATGAAGAGGCAGGGGCTTTGAGGTTCCTTTCTGGTAGCATGGCTGCTGTTCCAGTGGCCTTGACTGGGGTCCCATGTCAATGGTACCAGTGGCACAAGCTGTTACACTCAGTAGCGCCTTCATAGAACCAGCACATTCTACAAGCTACCCCAAACTCTTTTAATAGATTTCTTTTCTGGGTTTTCTTAGCTAGAAGTGTCTTCAGCTGCAATTAGCAGACCTTACTTTTCCTTCCAATTAAGATTGTGACCTCTTCAATGGCACAGGTGACTTCATTCCTTTTAGATCTGCAACCCAAGACCCAACTCCTGGCATGCAGTAGGCTCTCAGTAACTGTTTTTGCAACTAGACTTAGTTGCAAAAGTAGTAACTGGATCCCAAATCAAGGAGAACTTTATGCATTTCCAGCTTTGGGGGGGGGTCGTTTATGGCTGCCAAGGAAGCAGGATCTGTCTCTTGTGTGCACAGCTGTTCTCTTGCTCTTGGACATTGTGTTAGTCTGGGTAGACTAGAGAAACAAGTTCATAAACATGCATATGGATATCAGGGAAAGGCTCTTATTCAAGAGGAATGAAACATTGAGAAAACATCCCAACCCAGTCCAGTCTAAGGTAATAAGTCCAACATTAGCCCATATGTCCGATACTAATCTATAAAGTCTCCTTCCAACTACAAAGCACATGCAATGATACCAAGACAATAACAGGCCAGTGAATGCAGAGTCTTGTGTATCCAGCTGGGGTAGAAGCATCCGGCACTGGCAGGGGTCTCCCCATGGCTACTCATTTCCAGGCCACAGGGCCCATCAGCAGGATCCATTGGAGGTTGAAGCATCTCAGTGCTGGCAGAGATCTCTCTGTGGCTTCTCTGGCCCCAGAGGTCTGGTTCCATCAGGGCAAACCCATGTGGCTTCTCCTCTGATTCCTCCAGTCTCCAGAAATCAGGATTGATCAGCATGTTGTCATCTCATCTCGTCAGTAGTTCCTCTCCCAGGAACTCCGTCAAATCTCTCTTCTCCAATTGGAAAATACCATAAGACTTCCCAGAATTCTCAGGAGAAAGCCATGCCCACACAGAGGCCTCATTGGCTATCTCGAGTTTGACAGCCTTGACTCAAACCCGAGACTCCCAATCTTGAAATTGACACAAGAGTACTGCCACAGATATGTCTACCTCTGGCATGTCCTTTTCTACCTTGTGTTCCTTTGTCAAGTTGAATGCTTTCCCTCTGCAGGACCCAGCCTCACCAGAAGTCTATTGCCTTGTTCATACCACTGTCCGCCCCCACCTTCCAACTGCAACAAGAAGGTCGGGGTGCCCTTCATTGTGGGACCTGAATAAGGTATCCCGTGCAGCATTTAGATGCCGCATGTGCCTGAACCAAGCACGCTGTGCTCGATTTATGCATTTGTGAAGGAAGCGCTCAAGATAATTCCCCTCCATCAAACAGAACCGAGGCCCAGCTCTCCTTGGTGAGGAATTGCAGGCTGTTTTCTCTTTATTTGTCAATGCGCTACCTTGGAAGATGCCGTGTGTCGTCAGAGACAGCTGAATAAACACCTCTGAGTATCTGTCAGTGCAAACTGCGAGATCATTAATTGATGCTGTAAAAAGAATAGCTGGGGAGATGCGACCGAGAGCAATGCTGTCGCCTTTCCTCGCTTGAAGCGAATACCATTTGCATCTCTGGAAAGGATGTTGCCAGAAGTCACCGTAATGAATCAATGTCTTCCAGAGCAACATTGGCGGTGTCACGTCAGCACGCATCTATTTAAAGCTTCAAAATGGATATTTTAGTCTTAAACAGCAGGTGTCTCCAAATGTAAAAACTTCTAAATTTGCTTGGTCTTGGGAAGCTTTTGATCTCTCTTGCCTTGCCTCCCTCTCTTTTTATCGCCTCACTGCCCATCAGATTCTCACCCTTACGACAGAGTTTTGAAATGATTCCTGCAGTTTATTAATCT
Source organism: Nesogale talazaci (assembly GCA_004026705.1). Lineage (NCBI taxonomy): Eukaryota > Metazoa > Chordata > Mammalia > Afrosoricida > Tenrecidae > Nesogale > Nesogale talazaci. The sequence continues at coordinate 29,932 of PVJH01025098.1, forward strand.
CTTCCCCTGGTTTAGGAGGTGAAGGGGTGGCATTTCCTGTTGGAGTTGATGGGTGAGTTTTGTTTGGAATTGATTTTGAAGATGTGTCAGCTGGAAAATTTTTCAAATGAATCACTAATTTGGGGACAGGAATTGCTTTCTGAAAGCAGAGAGGTTGTGTTTATTAAACCAAACCCATGTTCATAAATTTGAATGTGTTACATGGTGTTCATTGGAAAAATACCCCGGGGGTCCTTCTTTTTTAGTATAGAGTTCTGCCTTTGCAAACAGCATTCGTCATGAGTTTTAAAATCTGCTCCTAAGTTCCCCCAACAATTTCCTCTGAAATATTCCCTGTCTACAGTCTACTGTTTACTTTCCACAAAAGAAAATAAGAGCAGTCAATGTGGACAGAAAGATTATGCAACAAACAATAGGCAGCTGACCTTTTACACATATACTCTGCAAAATCCATTCACCTTGATCCCCACAATAATTTCATGACAAAAACACAATCTTATTTTCAGGTGGAGAAACAGAGTCCTCGGCATTTTCACAAAGAGGGATTCAAGATTAAACAGACTCAGCAGATGGTTCAGTCCAACACACGAAGGACCTGCATCTTGTGCTCAGAAGTAAGGACACAGAATCAAGGACGAATTAAATGCAAAGTCTACCTTCAAGTTCAAGTTCAAAGGTCTTTTGATCCCAAATCTTTGTCTCAGTCTCATCAAATCTGAAAAAATTGCTCCACTGAACACCTTCCTTTCTTTTTCAGCCTCCTTTCTCCTCAAGCATTTCAGAGCCACAAATTTTCTTTGCAAATCCTCCAAATAATCTTCCAAGTCCCCACCCCCCAAATCGTTTTCCAACTCTGTTCACCCAAACTCAGCCTGTGTCACATGCTTGGTGTGTCCAGCTTGTTGCTTCTGAACCTCAGAATCATTTTCAATTCTTTTTAAAAAGCCATGGTCAACAATAACAGGGCCACTGTTTTAAGTGAACTTTAAAAAGATGCCTCTTTTAAAGAGACTCACTTCTTGGCAACCAGGACCCACCCTTTTGCAGGGCACAACCCTCACAGGGATGCAAGACCGGCTGCCCAGTAAGGAATGCATTTGCCACCGTGCTCCTGTCCATGGTCCTGACCAATCTCAGCACTCTGGGACACAGCTTCTGCTCTCTGGTCCTCAGTGAACCCTGCCAAATGCTCCCGACGCTCCTAGACTTCTACTTCCTATCTCAATAGGAACTCTGCCCTTTTTTATGTCACCACAAAGCAATTAGGACCCAGTATTCCTGTCACACTGTATGAAGAAGAGCAAGACGCAGGTAGACTGGGTTTTCATTCTAGCCTCCCACTTGCTTGTGGAAAGTTGGCTGAGTCACCCATCCTCTCTGGACTTGAGTTCCCATCCTTAAAAGGAGGCAAAGAGTAATACAATGTATATAGAATTGCTTTGGGTAAATAAGACGCAACATGCATATTCTGGTTGTAGAACACATCAGCAAATATTTTCTAATCAGTAAAAATTATAACAGCTTTGAATGTACAAGTACATGTAGTTTTTAAGACTTGAATAGTGCTTTTTGATAGAATACTTCCTTACATTAAACAGATGCTGCAGGAAAGAGAAGACTTAGAGTTGGCATTGAGCTGACTGAGACATTGTAACTATAGCCACCATCCTGAGAGGTGGGATAATAAAGGCAGGCAGGTGGAGTCTCTTGAGAAGCAAGGGTTGGGAGGGGGGCACCTCTCTGTCCTGTGTGTCTCCTGATGCACAATAAGCAGCGGCTTATTGAACATCCCCTTACAGAAGGATCGATCGCGGGGAGATGAGCCAATCAGGGTGCAGTGTAGCAACAATGAAACATACAACTTTTCTCTAGTTCTTCAATGCTTCCTTCTCCCTTCCCCCTGCCCACCACTGTCATGATCCCAATTCTACCTTTCAAATCCAGCTAGACCAGAGAATGTACACTGGTACAGATAAGGGCTGGAAACACAGGGAGCCCAGAACAGATTAAAAACCTCAGGACCAATAACGAGAGTAGTCATACCAGGAGGGGAAGGGGAAGGTGGGGGAGGAAGGGGAAACCTATCACAATGATCTACAGAAAACCTCCTCCTTGGGGACAGGCAATAGAAA
>PVJH01025099.1:0-32045 GCA_004026705.1 Nesogale talazaci
CGGGGCGGGGCGGGGAGGACGGCCGAGTGGCGCAGGTGGTCAGTGCTCAGGGCTTGGGAGGTACCGGCTGACAGAGGAGTCAGGGGACCTGGGGATCTGGAGGGCGGGAGATTTGGGAGTTGGAGGGGTGACTACGGGTGGGTAGGTTTGCATACCTAGAGGCAGGGTCAGAACCCCAGGAGACTGCAGCATCCAAGAATTCGCTTTACAGGCAGGCGTTAGCTTAGAGCAGCCGGAAAGTTCCCGGCCACACCCGGTCTCCAGGGCACGGTGTTCAGGGTTCTGCGGGTCGACCTTTGTGACACTTTAGCCGGACAAGAACAACTCAGTGTCTCTGAATTATAAGAACAAGTTATATAAGAAGGACAGAAACAAGAAAAAGGCCTGTATAGGGACCAACTAGTAGTTCAGAGTGGTCCTGTCTGCCTACTGGCTGGGTTTTTTTTTTTGGGGGGGAGGGGGGCATCACTGCTTTCTGGTGGTGGGAGTAGGAGGCCCAGCCCCACTGCTGGAATTGAACCTCCATCCCAGTGGGCCGCAGTCCCGCACACAACCACTACGCCACCGGGGCTCAGCCTTGGAAGCAAAATTTATTGCGGTTAGCTTTGACCTGTACAAAAGGTGTGGGCAGTTACCAGGCTCCTAGTGCCCTGGCACCTACGAATAAGGGGTGAGACATTTCAGGCCGGGGCTTGGGAATTTCTACTGCCTCTGCGTTCATGTGTTTTCTTTGGTTGTTTTGGGGGCATCACTGCCCCCTGGTGGGAGTAGGAGGTCCAGCCTTGCTCCTGGAGAGCTGCTGCTGGATTTGAACCGCCAGCCCAGTGGGCCGCAGCCCGCACACAACCGCTACACCACCGGGGCTCAGCCCTGCCTTCGTGTCATAGCAACTGTTTTAAAAATGGCCTCGCTCAGGCCAACTTCCACAGAACAGAGTCCAGCTAGTGTGTGATTAAAAACCCAAGTGCTTTCCAAGTGTGTCCATCTTGAGAGAGTGCCACATCAATCTCTCACTGCGCCAATGGCCTCCTCCAACCCCACCAACACCGGACCGGACCGCTGGTTGCTTCCCGTTGCTGAGGGGGCCTAACAGCACACACTAACTGGCTGGTCACGGCTCAGAAACGCACTGGGGGGTTGGTAGCTACTTGAGTAAGCACCGCCTACCCAAATACCCCAGGCCGCTCCTAGGGGAAGGACCCTGACTCATCCGGGCCCTCTAGGACAGCAGAACCGCTCTTTCTGGTTTCCCAGACGGAATTTTTATGAGAGCTTTAGCCTTTTAGCCCCACAGCAGCTGGTGGGGTTTGAGTGGTGTCCGGTGAACAGCCCAGATGTTTAGTCCCCAGCTCCCCGAGGACTCCTTGCTGGCAAATAAAAATATTCTTTTTTCATGATGAAAGTTTTCTAATGGAGTCATCTGACCTGGCCATCCCAGTTGCTTAACCTTTTCCACCTCCTGTTCACATAGAGAATGGGGCAGTATGTTCATCTTACAGTGAGAAACGTCCTTTTTTGTGTGTGTGAAACCGAGTAAAGGGTCAATGCTGGAACAGTTGTGTTTTGGGGGGAGAGGAGGGAGCATCACTACCTGTGGTGGTTGTGGGCTCTACCCAGTGCCGCTCCTGAGAGCTGCCGCTGGATTTGAACCTCCAAGCCCACAGGCTGCAGTCCTGCACTCAACCACTTACGCCACTGGGGCTCAGCCCCCAGAAACGTCTTTCCAAATTAAAAAAAAAAAATCCCATGCTGCACATCAGGAATGGGAGGAGCTCTGGCTTCAAGTGTGCAGTGTGAAGTCGCTCTCCCCCGGGGTGGGGGGCGGGGAGGTTGGTCTGGAAGGAACCTGTGCATCTCATTGGGTGCTCAGAGTATTGGACATCGCCTGGGATGGAGTGGAAGTCATGGCCGGTCTTTCGGTTAGAGCTGGAACTTGAGTGTGGGGGCGGGCTTCTCTGAAGCGTCTCCATTGTCGTACATTTGGGGGCACACCTGTAACCCTCGAATGAGCTCCTCTGCCTCCTCAATCCTGGAGCGTGAATGAAGGGTGAGCCCCTGCCAGCTACACTCCTGTCTTTCACTACCCTGGCCTACCTGGGCAGTCCTTCTGCAGAGTTCTCCACCATGACATTGTCTTCCTGCCTCCCCGGTGCGCCGCATCACGGTTTTCCACACTCGTGGACTAGCCGGTGTTCACGTGTGGATGCCCTTCCACATTCTCCCTCGGTCCCAAGTGATCCCACATAAAAGCACCCTGACAAGGCTCACCGGCATCTGGCCAGCTTATGGCGACCGACCGTAGAGGAAGGACAAAGCAGCACTGCCCGTTTGCATTTCCGGGACTAGAACGGTGACAGGAGGGTCAGGCCCTGTCTTTCCCCAAGGAGCCAGGCTTCCCAACTGCTGGCCTTTCAGATCACAGCCCAGCTTATAACCACCAGGTAGTCCTGCCATCTTTCTCCCTGCCCCACCCCAACCCCAGAATAAATCCCCCCCACCCACTAACTGCCTCCAGTAGAATCTTTAGCTTCTCGATGTATCAATTGTTATAGGAGCTGTAAGAGCCCTCAATAAAATGTTTATTAAAATTTAACAATCATGGGCTGAGCCCCGGTGGCGTAGTGGTTGTGTGCGGGACTGCGGCCCACTGGGATAGAGGTTCAATTCCAGCAGTGGGGCTGGGCCTCCTACTCCCACCACCGGAGAGCAGCGATGTCCAAAAAACAAAACAAACTTTGGCTTCTTTTCCCTTCCTCGGGGGGTCTCAGAAGCAGTATTTCTCCTGGAGTCGGCCTCAGTTTCCTAATAGCACTGACTGAAGTGAAATGAGAAGTAACTACTGGATAAAACTATGAAACTGGCTTCCAGAAATCAGTGATTCAAGAGTAATGGCTACCCAGGCCCACTCAGGAAAGATTCGATGCTGGGTAGCATGGCTGGGCATCCACACGGTTCAGAAGGCAGTCAGGACAGAGGTCCCCGGTGATGTAAGGAAGGGTAAAAGTGGGATTCCACCGCAGGGTGACTGTGTTTCCTGGTTGATGTTCAGGGCCCCTGTCAAAAGGCTCCTTCCCAGAATACCTGCAAGATCTGAGATCCGGTTATTGCTCTTTTACAGTTCCTTTTGATCCTTAACCTCCTCCCTCCCCTCGGGACGCAGGTGTCTGGGGTCAGTGGCATTTCTAAGAAGCGGAGCTGCTGTGTTACATCGCAACTGCCCGTTCACAGAGGCAATGGATGGGAACTGATGGAACCTTCTCTCTCCCCTTCCTCTGTAGGAACGATGGAAGAGCTGAGTCAAGCCCTGGCCAGCAGCTTCTCTGTGTCCCAAGAATTGAACAGTACCGCAGCCCCACACCCTCGCCTGTCCCAGTACAAGTCCAAGTACTGTTCCTTGGAGCAGGGTGAGCGGCGCCGGCGGTTACTGGAACTGCAGAAATCGTAAGTGATGCTGTACTTCCTCCCCGGCCTCTTTCTCGGAGCTGGGGACAGTCCAGAACTGTCCAGGCGCACCCCCCTCCTCCCCACCCCACCCCCGTGCCGTCTCCATAGATCTGAGGGTTGGTGGGCCCGCCTGCCAGGTTGTATGCCCAGAGCTTCAGAACAGATGAGGGAGCAGAGAGAGACTGAGATTTGCTAGCCAAAGCTGAATTACTTGGTTCAACTTTCTTCTTTCCTTTCCTGGCAGCGGTGTGGAGCTTGGCGATTAGCCTTGTGGAAGCCACACCCCCACAGTCCCTGCGGGTGCGGATGTGTGGCTTCTCCCGCACTCGGAATCCTGGCACTGGTGTGGTCTTCCCGTCCTCCTTCAGACCACATGTCTCTACCGAGCCCTTGGGAGCTCAAAACAAATAATTCCTCCGGGGCTCAGGGGGGAAATGTCTTCCAGACACTTCCTTCTAAATGCCAAGGTGAACCCACGCCCAGAGGGCAGGAGAGGGGAGTCTGAGCTGGATCGTGTGGAAGTCTGTGCAGCCTGGCGCCCTTCTGGGTGACGAGTCCAGGGTTGGGGACTAGAAGGAGCGCTGCACAGCTGCACACTTCCCATCTGTGTCCTTGCCCAGTGCCACATCCCCGGATGCGTTTAGCAGGGATGGCTCCCGATGGCCTCTGGGATTGTTGGCGGATTCCATTCCCCGAGCAGGCCCTATTGTTCTCCCTCTCATTGTAGCGAGTTATTTTGCAATGGGGAAACACAGTCACACTCTAAAAGGGAAGATGGTGAAAAGTCGCCTCCCAGTTCTGCCCCCCAGCCAGACCAGCCTGGATAAACAAGTGTGTGTGGTTCTGAGAGAGCCTGATGGCAAAGCGCTTATATGCTGGGCTGTGATCAGAAAGGTCTGCAGTTCAAAACCCACCAGCCGCTCCAAGGAGAAAAATGAGGCTTTCTTCTCCCTTAAAGAGTTAGTCTTGGGGCTGAGCCCTGGTGGCGTAAGTGGTTGAGTGCGGGACTGCAGCCCGTGGGCTTGGCGGTTCAAATCCAGCGGCGGCTCTCAAGAGCAGCACTGGGTAGCGCCCATGACCACCAGAGGCAGTGATGCCCCCCCACCCCCCAAAAAAGAGTTACAGTCTTGGGGCTGAGCCCCGATGGCGTAGTGCTTGTGTGCAGGACTGTGATCCACTGGGATGGAGGTTCAATTCCAACAGCAGCTCTCTAGAAGCAAGGTTGAGCCTCCTACTCCCACCAGAGGGCAGTGATGCAAAAAAAAAATGATAACAAACAAAAAAAGAGTTACAGTCTTGGGGAACTGATATCAGGGACCCAAGTGGGAAGAGAATGCTTTGAAAAAAGAGCCCCCAATAAAAGTTTTTTTGTTTTGTTTTTTTTTTTGGGGGGGGGGGCATCACTGCCTTCAGGTGGTGGGAGTAGGAGGCCCAGCCTTTGCTCCGTGGAGCTGGAATCGAACCTTCATCCCAGTGGGCCACAGTCCCACGCACAACCACTACACCACCGGGGCTCAGCCCGTTTGTTTTTGTTTTTGTTTTTTAATAAAATTAAATTTTAAAAAAAGTTATCCTTAGAAATCCACAGGACCAATTCTGCCCTGTCTTGAGGATCACTGTGAGTCAATGGCAGACTGATGATTGTGTGCACACAACTGTGTGTGTGTGTTAAGAGCAGCATATTAAACACTGTCACGGGTGTATAGCAGCGCTTCTTGGGGGACTGCCTATAAGTTCATAGCACGACCTTAGTTTATGAGACAGAGCTGTAGGAACCTACTGGGTTAAGGGGGAGGGGGCTGCTCACTGACAGCTGGGGTGTTGAGTCCACCGCCACACCCCTAGAGAAGGACGGGGCAGTCAGCCTCTGTCACCATGGGCAGCCCAACGTGCCCTGTGGGTGGCTACATGGCAGCATTCTTTCCTTGTCCCCTTCTTCTCTTGTTGGACAGTTGGCAGTGTCCGCTACCCCGCCCTCTTGGTAGGGGCATCTGGCTAGCATCCTACTCTTGTGAGTCCAAACCACGTGTGGGGAATATCACGGGCGTGCCTCCTCCCGCCCCCGTGTGAGCACACCAGCCCTCTCTCCTCTCAGTGGTGACCTCCGCGTGGCCGTGCGTGCCCACGTGTCTGTTTGAGAAGACACCCACAGGCCAGGTCTCGCCTCACCTGGTCGAACTTCTGCCTCAGCATGGAGGAAATCATGGGGCGGGGGGGCTGCTCAGTACCTCCCATACATGGCCACAGTTCGATTCCAGGACGTTCAGAGTGAAACGGAGTTTCCTTCCTTCTCCACTTCCCAGATGCCCTGGCATTCGTAGTTAAAAGCCCGACAGAGCATACAGACACAGGGAAGCGAGTATGTAAAAGTTAGGGGAATCACAAACTAGCCTCTTGGGAAAGTGGGACGATAAACTGGCAAAGGTCTGGCTGCTCCTCAGAAAGCCGTAGCAAGTGGAACGCTCCAGAAATGCCCCATTTTCCCTGCACCAGGTGTGTCTGCCAGGCAGGGAAGTACCCTCGCTACACTGTAGCCCGGGGTGGAGGTAAGGGGTGGGAGCCGAGGAAGGTCGCCTGTTTCCGCTGGCAAACTGGATGGGACACCCTGTACTTGGTCCATTCAGAGGGGACTCGGGCGCTGGCATGATGCCATGGGCTTCTCCATCACCCGGCTGGAAGGAGGCAGTCTCTAGTGTGACCTCGCAGACACACTCAGCATCGCTCCCTCCCGCCCGAACCCCCCTACCAGCGGCTCCCAACATGGAAGTGTTAGCTTTCTCAGTAATGTTAGGAGGAGAAATACCTCGGTCCTTGGCTTCGTGCGACAAAGAATTCACTCCGAAGCCTGGTTTGTGATCCAAGTGCGTGTTTTTATGAAGGATAGAAGCCGTTTCAGGCATTACAGTAAACTGAACACGAGCCAGAGAGAGGGCCCTTGGCGCAGCGGTGCAGACTGCAGTCCGGCCCAGCTGGACGGACTGTGTGGGAACGTCAGCAAGTGGTCTCAGAGTTTCTGGCTCCTCTCTCCCCCACTCCCCCACACCCCCCACCCCTGGGTTGGGTGGCGTGGTCAATAGTACTATTTGACCCCATTGGCTGAATTAAATTCACCTGATCTAGATGGGCCAATCCAAGTGTACAGTCCACCTAGATATACCACCCCTTCCTGGCCAGGAGCTCATATTGTGGAACACGCCCAGTGAATACCCTGGGCCCTGTTCTGACTATCTAACAGTGGTCCTCAACCTTTTTTTTTTTTTTTTTTGGTGGCATCACTGCCCTGGTGGTAGTAGGAAGCCCAGCCTTGCTCCTGGAGAGCTGCTGCTGGATTTGATCCATCAGCCCTGTGGGCCGTAGTCCCGCACACAACCACTGAGCCACCAGGGCTCAGCCCAGTTCTCAACCTTCTTTTTTTTTTGGACATCACTGCTCTCCGGTGGTGGGAGTAGGAGGCCCAGCCCCACTGCGGAATTGAACCTCCGTCCCAGTGGGCCGCAGTCCCGCGCACAACCACTACGCCACCGGGGCTCAGCCCCTCTCAACCTTCTTAATGCTGAGACCCTTTAGATACAGTTCCTCTTGTTGTGGTGACCCCCCCATCATAAAATTATTTTTGTTACTACTTCATAACTCATTTTTCTACTGTTAGGAATCATCATGTAAATATCTGCTAAGATGTATTGTCATTACTACAAATTGAACATGATTAAAGCATAGTGATTACAAAAACATGTAATTTTTTCTCTGCCTAATATATAATTCTATACTGTGAAATACTTATTCCTTACCTTTTTTTGGAGGGGGGCAAGCTGTCTTTGGAGGTGTCTTTGTGCAGACTGTCGACACCGGCCTGTATTCCCTTTCTTTCTCCAGCAAGCGCCTGGACTTTGTGAACCATGCCAGAAGGCTGGCTGAAGATGATTGGACCGGGCTGGAGAGTGAGGAGGAGGAGGAGGAAGAGAAGAAAGATGAGGAGGAAATGGACGTTGACATTGGCAAGAAATTACCAAAGCGCTATGCCAATCAAGTGAGTGGTCCAGAGACGATCGACTCTGCTCATTTCTGAGTCCGTGTCTCTGTCTCTGCCTCTCCCCTCTCCTCCTCCCCTTTCCCCTCATTTCCTCTCCCTGCCCCAAATACAACATCAGGAAAAGCCTCTGTGACAAGGTGCTTGTCAGTTCTGTTCAGCAAGCTCTGTAGTCTGTGTGTGGGGAAGCTATACTTGGATAAGAAACGGTCCCCCACTCCTGGGAGAAGCATCCTGTGGTTGCTGCTGTTAGGACTTGCAATTCCTTCTGGCTGGGGAAGGCAGGAGTGTGAAATCGGGAGTGGTTCGTGAAGGAAGAGACAGCCTTGACAGTTGGGGAGGACGTGAGCGCAGTTCTGGCAGCGGGGAGAGGCTCAGCAGAAGCATGTGACGTGTTCAGATAGCGTGTGCTGAGTGTCGCTGTGGACTGGGTAGGAGAAGTGCTGCATAGACTTTGGCCTGAAAACCAGGCTCTGTGTTGTCCTGGAGGAAGTCGATGAACTGCTTTAAGTCTCTGGTTTCTCATCCCTAAAGTAGTACCAGTCTTCTAGTAGCCCATGTCTCTGTACTGTGGAAGGGCCAAGTAAGATCTAATAGGGCTGAGCCCCGGTGGTGTAGTGGTTGTGCGCGGGACTGCGGCCCACTGGGACGGAGGTTCAATTCCAGCAGTGGGGCTGGGCCTCCTCCTCCCACTACCGGAGAGCAGTGATGCCCCCCAAAAAAACAACAACAAAAAAAGATCTAATATACCTTAGATTCCTCGTTTCCCATGGGTTCCACCCATAATCAATGACTCTTTTATTGTGAAGTGGGTGAAGGTTTCCAGAGCAGACCCATACACGATTTGTTTCGTGTCATCGATCGCAGTGCCCACAGTGACCCGTCACTCACCCCATTTCCTGCCTGGGCTTCCCGGTTCCATTCCTCCCTGCTGCACTTTGTCCCTGGGCACACGCTGCCCTCGGACCTGTAATGGCTGCTCATTCTCTGGTGCGTGCACCTCCCTGTGGTGCTGCTCCCCTCAGAGAACCGTCTGTTTCTCGGGGGGTTGACACTTGAGCCACAGGGCTGAGTCGATGTCCAGGCCTGAAGGGCACCTCAGTCCACCTCAATCCCACCAGAAAGCCTGCTTTTGTTTGACTGTTGTTTAAAGCCTGGTCTTTCGTATGATTTTAATTTTGTTCCGCATTCCCCCTCCTGTCTACGACCTTCTGTGATTCAGAGTGGTGGGAGCTGAGTTCTAGTTCTAGTTCTATTGGTCTCGGGCTCGGAGAAACTGAGCTTTCAGTGGCCCATTAGTCCGTCAGATGAGTTGCTTCCATGCAACCTTGGTTTTCTTCACACTGCATCGCTCCAGACAGGGAGAGGCCCGTCGTTTTACCTCAGACGTTTGCAAAGGTGGATTTACTCTTACTGAAGAAGGATGTAGACTGCTATCTTTGGGGACAGTGTTACACCAGTTGAGCACGGTGTCCCGAGCCCCGGTCCTGAGCCTGCAGGCCCAGAGACGCTCTCCTTAAAGGTGTTGGGTGATGTCCGAGACGCTTTCGTCACATTGTCCCCGTTTGCCATTCCACGTTCACGAGTAGATTTGCGGCAGCAGACGCTGACACAAACCATACTCACTGCCCCAAGTGGATTCTGACTCATGGCAGCTCTTGAGGACAAGGTAGACGTGCCCCTGGGGGGTTTCCCCGACCTCTAACCCTTTCACTACCTCTGAGTCAGGGCTGACTTACAGCGAACCCTGTGGTTTCCGAAGCTTTATTTTTTGGGGGGAGGGGGGTGCATCACTGTCCTCTGGTGGTCGTGGAAGCTACCCAGCCTTGCTCCTGGAGAGCCACTGCTGGATTTGAACCGCCAAGCCCAAGGGCCGCAGTCCCGCACTCAACCACTACACCAGTGGGGCTCAGCCCCCTCTGAGGCTTTATTTATGAGAGCGGAAAACCCAGTCTTCTCCCACGGAGCTGCAGGTGGTTCTGAAGTGCTGGCCGGCCTCCCCGTGACCCTTTAGAGGGATAGAAAGCCTCCACTTTCCCGAGAGGGAAATATACTGAACATATCCTCTGTTAAACACACAAATGTATTATAACACGTGTATGTAGCACTTTATATACTCCTACTCTCCTTCCCAGTGTTGGGGTCGGATTGGGGGTGTGCCCGCATCCGAGCCTCTGCAGCACTCTGTGGCTAACGCGGGTCCCTCTGTGCCTTCAGCCCCTGCCGCCCTTGGTGTGTGGCTGACTCCCCTCTTGCTGAACTGTTACCCTCCCCTTCCCGCAACTTTCCATCCGCCAGCTTCTTGACGCACCCTCCCACCCCACGTTAACTACTTCTACTGTTCTCCCATTGCGAAATTTGGCATCCCCCTGTTTTTGTGTCTAAGTGAGCGCTTGTTACAGTACGGTTAGGGCTGTGCATCTGTTCAAACTCACTGCCATTGGGCTGACTCCAGGTCGGCGACCCTGCCGGACAGGGTAGAACTTGCCCCCACAGGGCTCCGCCCAGACCGTACTCTTGAAGGCAGTGCGAAGCCTCGTCTTTTTCCTGGGGAGCAGCTGGTGGTTTTGAACACATCACCACGGCACCGCCGGGGCTGCCCCCCTTGGGCAGTCATTACCACTGTCAGACTCAAGAACTCCAGAAAGCTCTGTGCCCATCCGCACTCATTCCCCCTCCCTGCCTCCACTGAGCCCTGGCAACAGCTCGTCTCCTTTCCGTCTCTCTCGGGCTTACTGGTTCCAGCCCTTTCACGAAAAGGCGCCACACACAGGGAGGCTCTGCTGCTCTTCCTTCGCCCGGTACGTCCAAGTGCCCTCGTGTTGCAGTCTGTGGCAGCATGGCACGCCTGCCTCTATGCTGCCCACAGGCCACCCCGTGTCTGCAGGACCCTTGTTTCCCTTCCTTGGCCATTGGCGGACTGCCTGTGGCGCTCTGCTGACCGATGCTGGAGGGTGTTCTGGTGTGAGTTCTGTGTGGACACACGCTTGCGTTTCTCTTGGGTGTCCACCTCGGCATGCAACTGCTGAGTCACGTTGAGCCCTTCGGGACGGCGCCTGTCTGCTCCACACGCGCTCGCCCCATCCTTCTCTCTCACCGGCAGCACCTGGTCATCTCGGCGTCCAGCCCTTCCCGGGTGCTCGAGGCCACTCCCTGTGGTCTTGCTTTTCGTTTCCTCATTTCCCGAGTGATTCCCAGAGAAGCCCTGACCATGCAGCGGTCACAGGTCGCGCTGCGGCGGGGAAGGTCAGCAGTTTGAAACCCAGTTGCTCCTGGGCAGAAGAACGGGGCTCTCCACTCTGCTCCACCCTGTCCGACAGGGTCCCTGTGGGGCGACGCCAGCCCAGGCACCGAGAGAGGGAGTCAGATCTGAGGAAATGCCCTCACTCTCCTGCCTGTGTTCACCTGGGTATCTACTGAAGGCTTTTAGCATGAACGAGGTGAGGAGCTATAGAGATCAATGTATACTTATATAAGTCTTCCAGAGTTTTACTGTGCACACACCTAATTTAGCATGTTTTAAAGATGCTATACAGATGGTGGCATTACCTGCCTTAGTGTGAACATTTTCCCCCTTGTCTTCAACAGTTAAAATACTTGAGTATGGAGAAATAGAAGCTCAGCAATTTTGTAGGGTAAACATAACTTGTGGTACTTTTTTTTTTTAACCCATGAGTTTTATTCTTACAATGCTTCGAGGGGGGAAAAAAACAAAGCAAAGAGAACAAAACATTGTCTTAGACGAGAGAGTTTCAGCACTGTCAGGGGAAAAGGTAATGTAAAAGATAGTGGGACCCCCCCCAATAAAATGATTCATTAAAAAAAGGGGGGGGGAAGGGGAGGTTTGTTTGTTGGTTTTTTTTATTTGTTTGTTTGTTTGTTTGTTTTTTGTTTTTTTTTGGGGGGGGCATCACTGCTCTCCGGTGGTGGGAGTAGGAGGCCCAGCCCCACTGCTGGAATTGAACCTCCGTCCCAGTGGGCCGCAATCCCGCGCACAACCACTATGCCACCAGGGCTCATCCTGTTTTCTTTTTTAAAAAGAGCTTGTACCAAGGGCTCAAGTGGAAAATGTTGGGAAATGTATGTGGAAACACGTGTGCAAATGTGCTTGATACAAATGATATACTGAGGGCTGAGCCCCGGTGGCATAGTGGTTGTGCGCGGGACTGCGGCCCACTGGGACGGAGGTTCAATTCCAGCTGTGGGGCTGGGCCTCCTGCTCCCACCACTGGAGAGCAGTGATGCCAAAAAACTAACAAACAAAAAAAACCAAATGATGTACTGAATGTTGTAGTAGCTGTAAGAGCCCCCAATAAAATTAAAAAAAAAAAAAAAAAAGATAATGGGTTTTTTTTATCGCCTTTCGGGGGCACTTGCATAGCTTGGGTTCTGCCAGTTTCTAGAGGTCAAAACATGTCCTTCAATGTAGGCTTTTCATTTGAGTTCCTACACCCTCTTCAGCATCAAGCACTCTCTCCCTGGCCCTGCCCCTGGCTTCCTCTTCTCCCACCCCTCTGTGCCTCCTCCTAACGCAGCTTCCTTTCCTTCTCTTGATTGACTTGGGTCAACTCCGGGACATCTTTTACACCCGCACCCCCACATCCCACCCCCCCCCCTTCCGATCCACATGAGGCAGAACCTTGACCAATCTGAAGAGAGAAACCTGTGATCGCAGGGAAATGTTGGTGTCAGCCCCTTTATAGAGCTGGAGTTATCGAGAAACGTGGGGCTTGGAACAAAATGGATAATCAACGTTAAAAAACAAAGAGGTTTGGGGAAAGAAGGGGGAGCGAGACAGAGGAAAGGACATTCCTGGAAATTCAGGATTTCAAGGCCATTAACAAGTGATCATCTTTCAGTTACCTCATGAGAGCAGCAGCCCTGACGGGAATGGCACTTCCCATGGCAGCAGAGGGTGTCCCTTCAGGAAACCGCAAACGGCAATGGACAGAGGGGCTCTGAAAGGCAGGCGCCTGCTAGCCCCAGAGGGTGCGTGCAGCTGGCGTGAACGTGTGGTCCTGGAAGCTGCTGGTCACTCGTCCGTCGCACGGCTGTCGTAGCCAGGCAGAAAGGTCTGGGGAAGCAGCGAAGCCAGCCGTGCCGGCATTTGCGTATGGAGCACTTCTTGGGCAGCCACGGGTCCTGGGGTCAGCAGATCATCGTGTTTACATCCAACAGCCTGTCGAGGTCCCCAGTGGCCTTCCCGGGCTCCTTTTTAAAAAGCGCTTGTCCATCTCCTGTCAGGCATTGTCTCCCCGTCCTCCTCTAGCTCCCTTCTGCCCCCTAGCCCAGGCAGGGTTTTACAAAACGGTGATACTGCACTCCCGGGGGAATTGTACGAGCAGATGCCTACACTTGATCCTGCACGCAGATTCGAAACCTTTTGTGTGGGTTACAGTTTTGTGTTGCCAAGATGTGTTGAATAATTGCCTTTCTGAAAAAAGGGGTGGGGGATAGGCCAAATAAATCCCAAGAACCTGTGCCTTCTCTGACGTCATTCCCCTTTCTGTCCTCCTCCACCCTGTAGCTCCCAAAGTCTGCTGCTTTGGGTATGAACACCTCTCCTTGCTGTCTGTGTTTCCTCGCACACATGCAGGCAGTTGACGGGGGTCTGCCTGGCCGGCCGTTCGTGCACGACTGACTGTCACACGTGTTGGGGTGACGGCTTCCAGCTCTATCTGTACGATCATTCGAAGACTCGGTGGTGCTCTAATGCCATGCCGTGTCCCTTGTGCGCACGCGCGTGTGTGTGTGTGTGTATTCCAAAGCTTATTTCTCTGTCTTCCACCAATGGGTGTTGCCCATTTTTACATCGGGCTTTTCATCGCCGAACTGGTTGTCACAAATAGCGTCTCCTCGTCCGTGGGGTGCTTCCTTGAGGATGTTGGGTGCAGCACACTTGTCAGTCCTGGTCCAGGTGGGCGACCGTGGCGTTGTGGCTACAGACAGTGGTGCCTGTGGCAGTGTTAAGGAAGGAAGGGCGGCGTTCCCTGGGGCGGAAGTACCGGCCCCAGCAGCCAGCAAGCTGCCATCTGGAAAGCCTGGCTCTATGGACACGCTGTCAGGCAACAGGTACACCGCAAGGTCCGGGGTGGGAAGGTCATGGGTATTTTTCACGGATTCCTGGAAACCCTTGTCCAGGTCTGGAGGGGAAGGAACGCGTGCGGCTGGCTGAGTAGGAGGGTCGGGAGGCATCCCCAGAGAAGGGGCCCCAAGGTTGTGTTGGTGAGCTCCACCCCAGGGGGCCTCAGGCAGTCCCCAGAGGGCATCTTTACGGTGTGGACACGTGTGGTGGGGTCATGGGGTTACAGGCTGGGCTGCTAACTGCAGGGTCAGCAGTTCAAACCACTAGCTGCCCCCTGGGAGAAAAACCAGGTTTTATACTCCCTTAAAGAGCATGACAGTCTCCACTGGGGAGGGGGACTAGGGGGAAGGGGAAACATGGGGAGCTGGTGCTGGGGGCCTAAGTGGAAGGCAGATGTTTCCAGAGTGATGATGGCTACAAGTGTGCAAATGTGGTCTGCATACGATTGACGTGTGTATGGATCGTGATGGGAGTTGTATGAGCACCCCCAGTAAAATGATTTATAAAAAGAAAAAAAGGGAGGGGGAAAGAGGAGCTTATACCAAAGGCTCAAGTAGAAAATATTTGGACATGAAGGCGGCAACATGTACAAATATGCTTGACACAAATGATGTATGGAATGTTCTAAGAGCTGTAAGAGCCCCCATTAAAATCATTGGGGGGAAAAAGGGACAGCCTTGGAATACTGCAGGGATAGTTCTCCCCTGCCCTGTAAGGTCACTGTCAGTGGCATTGACGTGATGACAGTCACTTTGGTCGATTGGATCCCCCGTTTCTTGGGCAGACAAACCGAACAGCCCTCTGCCATGAGACCAGCAGGAGGCGTCCAAGCAGAGGCTGTGACTGGCAGCCCCCGCCTCGCACTCCGGGGGCAGACAGGGTCAGGTGTGTGGAGGAGTCCTTGCTCACCTTGGGGGGAGGGGCATTCCTGATTACAAACTTGGTCTATATGGAGCAACAAAAACGTTCATAGAGGGGGCTGAGCCCCGGTGGTGTAGTGGTTGTGCGCGGGACTGCGGCCCACTGGGATGGAGGTTCGATTCCAGCTCCACGGAGCAAAGGCTGGGCCTCCTGCTCCCACCACCTGAGGGCAGTGATGCCCGCCCCCCCCAAGTTCATAGAATGCAAAAATAGTATTGTAATATATTTAATTTTAAAATACCGCAGGACACAGGACAAATGGTTAAAAAGCTGGATGTCTGGTCACCTTACGCTAATGGGATGTGGGTGGGTGGAGGAGGGACAAGACGTGGGGACACTGGCCCCCGCCAGGCCGTGAGCACGGAAGGAAAGGTGTGGACCTGCAGCTCCGGGAAGTGGGGAGATGTGCTGGGGTTCATGGCGCCTGGTCTCCACCCCTTCAGTGAGCAGGAAACCAGCTTAATTCCTGAGCAAATGGAGTGGAGCCCACAGTCTTTTTTGACGTGAATTGATAGTGCCTGTGCAGGTGGCAGGATGGTAGCTGGCTGGGCACCTCCAGGCCAGCAGTTCAAAGCTCCCAGCTGACCGGAGGGAGAAAGACAAGGCTTCACCGCCTTGGAAACTCCCAGGGCCAACTCTGCCCTGTCGGAGAGGGCCGCTTTGAGCCGAATCGACTCAGTGGCAGGGGGTGTGGTTTATGCAAGACCTGAAAGGCTGTTGGGGGGCGGAGGGTAGGGGGGAGGTGAGCTGATGCCAAGGGCTCGAGTAGAAAAATGTTTTTAGCATGAGGGCAACAAATGTACAGATGTGCTTGTATGGACACAATGGATATATGGATTGTCATAAGTGTAGGGCTGAGCCCCGATGGTGTAGTGGTTGTGCGCAGGACTGTGCCCCACTGGGTTGGAAATTCAAATCCAGCAGCAAGGCTGGACCTCCTACTCCCACCACCAGAGGCCAGTGATGCCCCCAAAAAACAAACAAAAAACGTACAGCTACAAAGTTTAGGGGCTGAGCCCCGGTGGCGTAGTGGTTGTCCGTGGGACTGTGGCCCACTGGGATGGAGGTTCAATTCCAGCTCCACAGGAGCAAAGGCTGGGCCTCCTACTCCCACCACCAGAGAGCAGTGATGCTAAAAGAAAAAGAGAGAGTTTCCCCTTACAAAATGATTTTTTATAAAAGGAAGGCCAACCCTGGCTGCACTGTTGGGTAAGCATTGCAGTGCCGACTCCAAGTCTAGGGGTTCAGACCCCCCAGCCGCCCCTCAAAGAACGGGGAGGCTTCCCTGAGTGGGGACTGACGTGATGGCAGGGGGCGTTCCGGGGCAGGAGGTGGCCACACGGTCGTAAGACAGTGGCACGACCCGTTAACACCAGCTTTGTCTCCCCAGTTGATGCTCTCTGAGTGGCTGATCGACGTCCCTGCAGACCTGGGGCAGGAATGGATCATGGTCGTGTGCCCCGTTGGAAAAAGAGCCCTCATCGTAGCCTCCAGGGTGGGTAGTTGCCCCTGCCCTGGAGCAGCCCGCCCACTCCGTGCCCTGCCTCTGCCCGGATGGGTCTCTGGTTGTGTGCACGGCCAAGGGCGCGTGGGAGGGCTTCCTTTCTGCTACCAGACTGTGCCTGGAGCGGCCCCGGGGCTCTCTGCGAAGCATGGGGGCTGGGGGGATAGTACCCTGCAGCTGAGGGAGGGCAGAAGGGGCAGGAGACCTCCGTGCTTTCTCTGCACCCAGGGCTTCACCAGCGCCTACACCAAGAGCGGTTACTGCGTCAACAGGTTCCCGTCCCTTCTGCCGGGAGGCAACCGGCGGAACTCATCCACGGCCAAAGGTACCTGCCTGCGAGCCATGTGGACTTAGGAAGAGCTCCAAGCAGTAAAGCGCTCTGTCAGTTTCAAGACACCCTCTGAGAGCACGTCTTGTCACTGCATGCCTTAGACTCTGTCCTGGCCACTGGACCCTCCCTGGTGCCCCACCCCCACCCCCACAGGCCTGCTCGGTAACCAGGAAAGCCAAACCAAACTCCCTGCCACGAGCCCTTACCCCACCCCCCACCGCGGCCCGGCAGGTATCGGAGACTAAC
Source organism: Nesogale talazaci (assembly GCA_004026705.1). Taxonomy (NCBI): domain Eukaryota; kingdom Metazoa; phylum Chordata; class Mammalia; order Afrosoricida; family Tenrecidae; genus Nesogale; species Nesogale talazaci. The sequence continues at coordinate 16,559 of PVJH01025099.1, forward strand.
CGTTGTCCCACCCCCCAGGCGCTGCCAGGGGGTCCCACCACCAGGGCCGCTCTGGTGGGCACTCCCTCCTGAGTGAGGGCATGCTCCTAGTCTGTGTGCTTGCGTCCAGTTCCCCCTGGGGCCTCCTGCCTTCTACCACCGTCTTTCTCCTTGGTCATGGCCATGGCAAGGCCCGGGGGAGGACGTGGGAGAACGGGGCCAAAACCCGGCCCCTCCCCTTCCAGATTCTTCGTGTTCCCCATCCTGAGCTCAGACGGACCTCTTGGTTTTGGAGCCCTGCACAAGTGGCCCCTGGGCCAGTCATGACCCTCACGCTCCGCTCCAGTTGACCCTCCCTCCCTCCCCACACCCCCGTTTCCCTTGGCCCACTCTGCTTCCGTTTTCCCACATCTTGAAGTCCTCTCCGGCTCTCCCCCGAGCACGGTCGATTGCCCCATCTCCCCTTCCTGCAGTCCACGGTGCTCTCCCCGACGGTGCCCAGCTCCTGGTTCCTCCCTCGGGGCCCACCTTAGCCCCCTGGCTGGCCTGTCACCCCCTCAAAGACAGGGATCAGTGTGCCCCTGTCGCAGAGCACAAGCGAGTTGTGAGCAAGCGTCAGAGGAGTCCCTCCACGCCTCGGAACCCCTCAGAGCCTCTGTGGCCCGAGGCAGGGAGCCCGGAGAAAACACCACTCACCGCGACGAGGGCCCCCTACCCCCGTCAACTTGCCTCTGTGTCCCCAGACTACACCATTCTGGACTGCATTTACAGCGAGGTGAACCAGACCTACTACGTTCTGGACGTGATGTGCTGGCGGGGGCACCCTGTTTACGACTGCCAGGTGAGCACGCCCTCGGCACGGGGGCCTCGGTCAGGACTGGCGGCGACACGGACATTGGCGAACGCTCCTTGCTCTCGGGCCTGGGGTGCGCTGAAATCGCTCGCTCTGGGTTATTTTGGAGTTGGGGTAAGGAAGTACAGCATTTCCCATGCGAGCCGCAGCCTCAGCCCCGCAGGCCTCCGTCTCCATGGGCAGGGCTGGCGCCTGTGGTTCATCCGTGGCCAAATCCACACCATAGCCGGCCTGCAAGTCCTTTCCGACTCCTGGCCACAGGGTCTCTGCCACGCTAAGTCTTGGTGGTGCAGACAGCCTCAGCTTCCTCTTGTGGAGCGCCCGGTGGGTTTGAGCCGCCAGCCTTGTTTGCAGCCACCACCTTATCTAAGCCCCAGCAGGGCCCCCGGTGTCCGTTCACAGGCCGATGCCCTTCGCCGCTGAGGTCATCACCATCACTTCACAGGCGGGCCCTGCACCCAGAAGCCTCCGGAGGTGGTTAGAGATGCAAATCTGCGGGCCTGCTCCGCGGCCTGCTGGGGTTGGTTGGCCTGGGGTTTATGCCTTAACACCTCCCGGGGCTGCAGGTGTGGGCTCTTGGGCGAGAAGCTTGCCTTCCCTCAGTACAACTCCCTTCCGTGGCTCCTGCCCCAGATGGGGCTCTCAGATCCTGGTGGGTAGCAGGCCTCGGAAATGTCAGGCGCAGGTCCTGCAGATGGGAACAGGCCAGGGCAGCATCGCTGAGCTCTTGGCATCCTGAAAACAGCTACCCCATACCCGGCTGTTCCAGCTGAGAACTCCGAGGGAAGTGGTGCCCGAGTGCCCGCCGCACCTGGAAGGCATGGATCCAGTCTTTCTCGTTCTACTGAATGAGAGTCGGTCTTTATAAATGAATTTGGTAGTGAAAGCCACCCCTCTGTTTTTATACTCGGATGACTATGCAAAATATTTGCAAAACTAACAAAGAAAAGATCCTAAAAGAACGACAGAAAGGGAAGTCCAGGAACTCAGAGGAAGTCGTCCGTGAGGAGTTTTACTCCTCGAAGCTCACTGCCTGCGCACCCCGACGCATTGTAACCACCCCTGGGGGCTCCCCAGGCTGCAGTTCTAAGAGAAAGCCTCCTCTTTATTTATTCTGCTGATTTCCCAATTGTAACCACTGTGCCACCAGGGCCCTTTCGATACAACAAAAGCTGGCACACTAGGCTCTGGATGGAAGAGCCCCGGTGCTCCTGTGTGGCCCTCGAACCAGTAACGCCGCCTTTCTGAGCCTCAGTCTGTCCACAGGTCCAAGGGGCAGCGTGCCTGCAGTTCCCGGGCATAGCTCAGAGAAGGTGGTGCACAGGCCCCTGAGCGCAGAGCCCTCTCCCACAGTGGCCTGGAGCAGTCAACGTTGGCTCTTCTGCTACTAAGCTTCCCCCTGTGTTTGTGGCAGTTTTTAAGGGAATGGGGACAAGAAGGACTGGGTGTGGCCTTAGTGAGCCCGGACCGTTTGGAACATGCATCTTTTTATTTGAGTTTGAGATGAGTAACAGTTCTTCTCCTTCCCTCCCTCCGTCTCTCCCCTGGGGCAGACTGATTTCCGGTTCTACTGGATGCATTCCAAGTTACCCGAAGAAGGCGGCCTGGGAGAGAAAACGAAGTTCAATCCTGTAAGCCCCGAAGTTACCATGTTAGCATTTGTTACGGGGGTTGATTTGAGCAGTCTATAATGTAAATATAAGTATGCTGTGTGTGTGTGTGTGTGTGTGTGTGTGTGTGTGTGTTTCTGGAAGGGACAGCTTGGCAGTCTGGAGAGACTGTGACCTGAAATGTCACTTTGAGGATTAGGAGATGACATCAGTCACCTCATTTCGCCTTAGGTTCCTCAGCTATAAAATGGTGTTAGTAATACCCATTCCGTAGGGTTCTGATGAGAGCCAAACGATTCACGCATACAGAACTCATTGTAGGCACTCAGGAAATACTGGTTGGTGCAAAACAATCATTGCTTCTATTCATAATACTGTTTAGTATATGGGTTGAGCTGGAAGACATTGTGCTCAAATAGGCTAATCACCAAGGGGCAGATACTGTCTGACTTTGAGAGGACGGAGAGGCCCAGGTTCGAAAATGGAGAACACGGTTTACCCGCTGCCCAGGGCGGCGGAGAGGTCGCTACAGCGTGAGCGTCATCATTGCTGGAAGTCAGCAGCACACCTGGGAAAGGTGGGCCTCGGAAAGGTTGTGCATGAGGGCAGGGATTGGCACACCCTTGACCGAAGAGCCAGTCCTGTCCCTCCTAACATCTTTAACATCACTCAAGAGCCCGACATAATGTTTTCCCAAACAAATGAAATCACCGTGATCTGAAATAGTAACCTTCGAGTGTTTTCGAAGTTACTTCAGAGTCGCCTGTGGCCCGGGAGCCCCAGGTTGCCGACCCATGCTTTAGGGGCTTCAAAGTGTGTGGGAAACTTGAATGAAAAGATCCTGAAATTTTCCCTCAACTTCCTGAAGTCCCCTTGAAAACACAATGAAAAAATAGCTCTCCGCCCGCTGATTGTATGTAAGCCAAAGCAGACTGGTGTTTGGCTTCATGGCGTGAAGGATGAGGGTTGAGGTTTTGTTAGGTTTCTTGGTAAGAAATACCTCAGTCCGTGGCTTGGAGCAAAAAAGAATACAGACCTCGAAGCCTGGTTTGTGATCCATGTGGGGTTTTTATGAAGGATAGAAGCAGTTTCAGGCATTACAGTGAACAGAACACAAGCCAGAGGGGCTGGGGGTGAGGGGAGAGAGAGAGACAGACAGACAGACACCTCGTCCCAACCTCCTGGGACCGCAGAGGGAGCAGCTAGAAAAAAGAGGGCTGTGGTCACTTAAGTTTCAGTCTTTGGGAGGCTTCCACTGGGAGGCCTGGTCAACGGTACTGGTTGACTCATTGGCTGAATTAAGCACACCTGATCTAGATGATTGGGGTCCACCCAGGTGTACTACACCCTGCACCCACCCACCCCTGTCCCCCAGTAAGGATCCTGAATTTGGAGCATGCCCGCCAGCCGTTGTAGGCTTCCGTCTTCTTAGCTTCCTCTAGGGGGCCCTAGGCGTGGAGAGACCAGCCCCCTGTCCTGCTACCTGAGAAGTTCATGGGACATCCTGGTTAATTGGATCAGTAGCAAGTGTAGTGTCCCTGTGGGGCCACCTCGTTCACTGGCGGGTCTTAGAAGCTCGTTCCTCAGCCTTTCAAGCACAGCAGTGGAACTCTTCACCTGGAGCACTTGAGGAAGAATTAGGAGTAGGGGGCGGCTATGGAATGTGCTTCTGCGAAGATCTGCCTCCTTTCCCTGGAGACCAGAACTGGCTGCCACTGCTAAACATTTTGATCTGTAATTCCGTAGGAAAATCCTGATCAAAAGGGGAGGGACTACAAGATACATTCACAAATTCTCATGGACCCCAAACTCCCATAGAACCATGAAGGTGGACATTCACAAATTCTCATGGACCCCAAACTCCCATAGAACCATGAAGGTGGGACGAGTCCCCAACCCCTTTATAACATTTAAACTGAAAACCAAGGATATCCCTGAAGTCTTTTTTTTTTTGGGGGGGGGGGGGGGCATCACTGCCCTCTGGTGGGAGTGGGAGGCCCAGCCTTGCTCCTGGAGAGCTGCTGCTGGATTTGAACCGCTAACCCAGTAGGCCGCAATCCCGCACTCAACCACTACACCACCGGGGCTCAGCCAGATTTAATATCATTTAGATATTAAGTTTCATGTTAAAATTTTACTGAGGTGGTTTAACAAGTCCCCTCTCCGATGGCTGCAAGTCTTCTCTGTGGGAAAGACGTTCAGTTCCTGGAGCCGTTTGTAACATGTACTGACAGCTGTCTTCCGATTTTTGTTGCAGTTTAAGTTTGTGGGGCTCGAGAACTTCCCGTGCACCCCCGAAAGCCTGGGCAAGGTGCTGGCCATGGACTTCCCATTTGAGGTAAGGAAGTCACTGATAGGGTCACCCAGGGAAATGTACTCAGTGTGGGTCACACGGAGGCTCTTCGAAATAGGCTATGCACGCGTGGCCTCCTGGGTAGGGCTGGGCCTGCTGCCCCCTGGGGTCTGCTGCAGCCTGCCAGGTCCAGCACCCGAGGCCCTCTCACACTCTGGTCACTCAGGCTCTGGGCCAAGTCAGAATATCAGCCAGAGCTGGAAAGGCCCTTGGACCGGTCACCCAATTTCTTGATTTTAGAAATAGAAAAACTGAGACCCAGAGACTTCCACTTCCAGGTCCTCCTCATGTGCCTCTTCCTGCTATAAGTGTGGCATCCAGGCTCTTGATGGCCCCACCTGCCTATAAAGGAGGCCGTCTGTGCCTGAAGTCCTTTCGTGCCGAGCACCGAGAGGGGGCTGGGACCTTTTGAGGTTTGGCACCGAAAGCCCCCCCTCCTCAGGAGCCCCTCAGCCCTCCGCTGTTTGAGGACCCCCTTTGTGCCCTCCCTGGCGCAAAAGGCAGCCGTGCCTTCCCCTGTTCAGGGAGACCTTGGCACCCTGTCTGCCAGCTGGCACCGGAGAGGAGTGGGTTAACGACTGTCAGCTCCCCACGGAGGGCCCAGCAGAGGCTGAGCTCGATTCATTTCTGGAGGTCAGTTAAGAAGGTGGTAAGAACACCATCTTCATTTACACCCCTCCTGCCCCAGCGACAGCAAGGCTTTTCACAGAGGTGAGTCACTGGCTCACAGAGAAGAGGACGTGACTGTCGGGGGCTTCCCGGTGAGAAGGGCTGAGCTTGTTCCCAGAGCTCAGTTTCTCTGCGTGGCCCTGTCACACCTCTGAAGGCCTGCCCCCTTGCTGGCCTTGTCCCATGCACAGAGCGCAGTCATTGTCACACCGGTAGGGGTCAAAGGGCCTGACACCCGGCTACAGCAGACCTGTCTTCCAGGTTCCCAATCTGCCTCCCACTCACCGTGTGTTTTTAGGGAGGCCTCAACACTCTCCCCTGCAGTCCCCCCTCTGACACCCTTCCTGGGCGATGAGAAGGTGAATGCAATCGTCCCTGATTGAAAGCCTTGGACACAGCCCTGCCTGATTTTCCAATACTCCATCTGCTGGGCCATTTATTTTTCCTCAGCGAGAAGCACGGTGTGTCCGGCAAGGGAGACGTTTCCTTCTGACGGGCCCGGGCTGCGGGGAGTGCTGCCCCTGTGTGTAGAACTCTTGCCGGAAACACCAGGCCCAAGCGCTCGTAACCTTGACGTCCCTCTTGTTAGGTGGACGGACTCCTTTTCTACCACAAGCAGACCCACTACAGCCCAGGCAGCACGCCCCTGGTGGGCTGGCTGCGCCCCTACATGGTGTCTGATGTCCTCGGCGTAGCTGTGCCCGCCGGCCCGCTGACCGCCAAGCCAGAGTACGCGGGGCACCAGCTCCAGCAGATCATGGAGCACAAGCGGAACCAGAAGGACTCGCAGGAGACTCTCGCCCACAAGGCCTCGGCGAACGGGCACTATGAGCTGGAGCACCTGTCCACACCCCGAGGCCTGGGGAGCCCTCCCCAGAGCTCGCAGCACCCTGGGAGCCTCATGGACAACTAGAGAGTAGTCGCCCTTGGGTGTCACGCAACAGTGCCCGAGCCTAGAAGGAAACTGTGGGGAAGGACAGTGGTGACCCCAGCCGGTGACTTCGTTTTAGGGTAACTTTTCCAAAGGCACTCCAGCTGTACACCAGCTGACACCCCGCCCTTCCCCAGCAGAAATCCCGCGCACGGTTAGTGGATTGCTTCCCAGCAGGCTGTGGATGTCGGGTTGAGTCCCTTCGAGCACCCCAAATCCCCCGTGTAAAGATACGCTGTTCTGCAGCAAGAAGTGGTTTGTGTTTTGTGAACCTCAGATGGCCACGCAGCCCCCGGCCGCCAGCCTGCCCGACCCCGCTCCTCCCGCCTGGGCCACTTCCCCGTTCAGCCTTCTGCTGCGGACGGAGTTCCCTAACCGACACCTGAAAGGTCTGAGCGGCCCCTGCACTTCTGGGTATTTGAAGACGTTCCCTCTTCTGAGAAGACCGGCAGCACAGTGCTGGGCGGCTAACCAGGAAGGTCGGCGGTTCAAACGGACTCAGGGCCCTGGGGAGGCAGCGCGGCCAGGGCCTGCAGGGAGGGTCACTGAGCCGGAATCCACCCAACCGCCAGAGGTGGGGTTTGGGCTCGGGTTTCTGAGAAGACCAAGCTGACGCTGCTCTGTTTCAGACATGGCCCGAGACCAATACAAATGGAATCCACGGCCTCCTGCAGCAGACAGTGGTAAAGCACCTGGCTGGAGTGAGTCCTGTGCTGGCTGGAGAGCCTGGACGGAGAGCCGGTTGATAGGGTGGCTGATGGAGACGGCAGGACTGGGTCCCTGTCCAGTTCACAGTCCAGAGAGACACTCACCCGACCTGAGCTGCCAGCCTGTGGGCGCATCGAGAGGGCCGGCGAGGGGCCCGCTGCTGCCGAGCAACCACATGCACAGAGCCGGGGGGCAGAGAGGGTGCGTCCAGGGGAGGGCACAGTGCCCAGCAGACGAGGAGGGTGGACTTTCCACGGGAGGACGGGCCCTGCAGCCCCACCCCCAGTCTAGTTCCAGTGCAGGGAGCCAGCACCCTGAGCCAGTTCGCGCTACTTGACCCCTTTGCTGAGAGGTCCTCCCCAGAGACGCTGACTCCGGATCCGCAGTTAACTGGTAACTTAGGCATACACAGTCGCCCAGTAGTCAGTACAAATTAAGGAAATTTGGGGGAATCCATCAGGAGCCCTGGTGGCGCAGTGGTTCCACGTTGGGCCGCTCAGCGCCAGGTCAGCAGTTCAAAACCACCAGCCGTGGGCTGAGCCCCGGTGGCGTAAGTGGTGGAGTGCGGGACTGCAGCCCACGGGCTTGGCGGTTCAAATCCAGTGGCGGCTCTCAGGAGCAGTGCTGGGTAGCGCCCACGACCACCAGAGGGCTGTGCTGCCCTCCCTCCCACCAAAAAAAAAAAAACACAAAAAAACAGCTGCTCCAAGGAGAAGGTCAGAAGGAAGACTTTCTGCTCACATTCTCAGAAACCCATAGGGTGGTTCTGCCTGGGGATTTTTAAATACCTCTTCTGATTTGGTGCACGTGGGCTGGAAAGACCATTCAGCTCAGCAGGGTGTTGAACCAGCAGGAACTGTGAAGGCCCATTGGGGACCACGACTTGAGGACAGTGGTGAGGGAGTGCTGTCGGGGAGGAGGGGACTTGATGGAGAAGGGCTGGGGTGTTGAGTGTATTACACCACAGCAGGCAGCTGGAGTCTAAAGAGGGCATCTGAAAGGGAACCTCAGTTTCTGCTCTGCGAGTTCAGGAACCTGCGTGTTCCATTTGCCCTGCCCCACGCTGCTCCAGACACGACTTCCCACCTCTCTTGGGCGTCACCAAGGCCTCCACCACGGCGCTCCAGCCGCCAAGCCTGCTGTGGACTAACACTCGGAGGGATCCAGGCCAGAGCTTGTCAAAGACAAAACACATGGTCGCCTCGGTGCTGATTAGTTCCGGGAACGGGTGGTGGAGTGGAACCTGATTACACACCCTCGGCACATCCAGCAGCACCAGCTCCAGTCGCTGTCCGCTCCTGGAGGGCCGCCAGCTAACTGTAAAACAGGAGGGAGACCCGAGAAGGGAGCAGCCCCACCCCCGATGATCCTGTTGGCCGCAGACAGCACTCCCCGCCATCAATAAGCTCTTTCCTGAATGTAGGTCAGCTCTGCAATAAGAACTCCACGTTCCCTTTGCCAAGGAGCCTGCGGTTGGCCGCCTAGATGTTCAAGCTCCGGGTGGCAGTCCTCTGAAGGTCGGGCCTGTGCCCTCACCAGACAACCGCATCATCTCCAGGCCTGTGCAGAGGAAGACGGGTCGTGGCCCAGCCACTCCAGGCTAATCAGGGACTAGAGGATGCCCTCAGGGACGGACACTGGAGTCAAAAAGCGTGTCTGTTAAGCCTGCCACCGAAGCACTGCTTGATCCAGTGGAATTGTAGCTTGGAGGGTGTGCCTTGGACGGGTGCAAACACCCTTCTATTTTGAACAGAGGAGTCCGTATTACTGACCATTGACCAGGGATGTGTCTCCCGGTCCTGTTTCTCAGTGCTTTATAAAATCACCCGCTGGAAGGGCTGAGCCCCGGTGACATAGTGGTTGTGCGCGGGACTGCGGCCCATTGGGACGGAGGATCAATTCCAGCAGTGGGGCTGGGCCTCCTACTCCCACCACCGGAGAGCAGTGATGCCAAAAAAAAAAAATCACCCGCTGGAAAGATGGTTGTGTTCTGTCTGACGGTGCTGGTGTGTCGGTGGGGCTTTTTTGACCATGTGTCTGAACAGCTCCCGCTTGCCTTTTTTGGGAACCATCTCGTCCCTGAGCGATCCGGTTGGGTAGGACCACCTGGTGAACCTGCCCTCCCGCGACCAGAGGTTCGGCTCTTAAATAAAAAACGGGCCGATCACAGGCTTCCCACCAAGAATGTGCGCCTTGAGCAGAGGAACAAGGTTGGGCACCATCGAGGGGGCGTTTCTTGGTCTTGCTAGGAAACCTGCGCGCATCCAGTAAATTCCATCTTGCTTAAATTAGCCTAGAGCTCGTTTCTGGGCTTGCAACCAAAGAAGCCTAACCGATACCATAGCCCAGGGCGGCCGAGGCTTGTCTTGGCTGGAGGGCCAGCTTGCTGTGAGACCATGAGGCCCAACTTGGTGAGTCCACACCGAGTGTTTCGTCTCCGTTGCCCAGGCACCTCAGAAAGCCCGAGTAGGCCTGGCCATTTGAACGTTCCCTCAGAGGAATCACGGTGGAGAAGTCTGTGTGGAGGAGTTTGCTCACATGGAGGCACCTGGGCCTGCCATTGGTCTGTGTGTGCCTCGCCTCTGCACTCTGAAAACCTGACATTCAGAGTCCCCATCAGGGCACCAGTGGCCTTCTGTGTGACAAACCTAGGGGAGCCTGACTGGCTAGCCGCCTGTGTGCCCAGCCCTTCCTGCTCTTTTTCCCCAGCCTGAGTCTGGTATAGGAGTCTCCACTCCCATACAGAGTCTGCATCTCAGAAACCCACAGGACAGTTCTACACTGTCGCAGGACCCCTGTGAGTTGGGGTGACGGCAGTGAGTTTGTTTTCGGGGACGCTCTGGGAGATGGTGGTGTGTATTTTCACCTCAAATCAGCATGCCCCGAACTGGTCTCCCTGTCAACCTTCCTCCTGAGATGCCCGTCCTTGTCAAAGACCCGGGGTCACCCCAGCAAAGAACCTAGGAACCATCTGATCATGGCTGCCCATCTCTTAGCCTAATCTTCACAGTGAATGAGGCCCCACGTCTTTTAAACCCGCCGAAGGTCTCCAGGCCTCTGTCTCTCTAAGAACCGTGCATCTGCAACCTAGCTTTCCTGTCACACCGACCCTACCAGCCCTTTCTGTCACAGACACGGGGAATTCTTCAGGCTGCGGGGCCCAGTTCCTCTGTGCCCTGGTTTTAGGGCACATCTCCAACCTCCCCCGTAGATCACCTTGCCTCCTCCCCCTCGTTCTCTGAGTCTCCTGCTGTGTCCGTCTCCCTGTACACGACCATGAGTACATCCATTCTAAACTTCCCTGTCCTCCACGTGGGCTCGCATGCACACATGCACGCACACCCTCGCTCCCCCTGCCTCCCTTACACTCCCTGTGCTGGCAAATAAGCCTACCCAGCTTGGGAAAGTTCAGAGAGACCTCTTTGAGGACAAGGGTGGTCTCTCCCTGCCCGTGGGAACAATGAGTTCAGGGTGCTGGGGGCCACGCAGACAAGTTGATGCTTAGATCTGAGGGAGGTCCTGAACTGAGTGGGAGGGGCATTCGGGATAAGGCTTCCCAGTGAGACCCCGAGGTCATGGCCCTTAGCCATCTCTGGGCAGGAGCTAATCACACCCCCCAGACTCCTTTGTCTGTCCCAGCAGGCCTCAGGGGAAGGGGCATGGGGAAACAAGTGCACCTTAAAATCCATAACGGGGCTGAGCCCCGGTGGCGTAGTGGTTGTGCTTGGAACTGCGGCCCACTGGGATGGAGGTTCAATTCCAGCTCCCAGGAGCAAAGGCTGGGCCTCCTACTCCCACCACCTGAGGGCAGTGATGCCTAAAATTTAAAAAAAAAAAAAAAAATCCATAACGTTGGTGGTGATGGAGGGCAGAGGTGGGGAGGGTTAGGAGAGAGGGAGGGAGCACGGGGAGGAGTGGGGGAGATAGAGACAAGCGAGGTTCCCGTGTGGGGATTGCAGCCAAGGACGCTGACACGATGGCAGTGATGGCCGTGGAACACGAGGACCTGCCCTCCGCTCTTCACAAGGAAAGGCTGTGTCAGTCCGGGTAGACCAGAGAAACAAATGCAGACACCCCAGTGTTACAAAAGGGCTTTATAGAAAAGACCAGTTGAACATCGTGGAAACATCCCAGCCCAATCCAGATCAAGTCCAGAAGTCCGACATTAGCCCACAAGGCCTCTTCAGACTCAGGAAACACACACACTGATGCCGCATGCAGGAAGAGCCCCGGCCAGTGGGTGTGAAGTGGATCCAGTGGCAGTGGGAGCATCGGGGCCCTGGCGTGGGTCTCCACGTGGCTCCGCCCCCATCCGCGTAGCTCCACGTGGCCGCTCAGCAGCAGTGTCTCCCAGGGAGCGTCTCTGGCTCCCAGGGAGCTGCTTAGGGCGCCTCCAAATGCGGGCTTCACGCGGTGACCTGACCGACAGGCTGAACTTCACCCCTCCTCTCAATTGACACCAGGTTATGTGACTCCCACAGATGCGAAACAAAAATAGACCTTATTACAAAGTGCGAATGGGGGAGACAAAGTGTGAATGGGTTTTCTCCGTAAGTCTTCTTAGAGTTCAATAAAAAGGTAATTTTAAAAGAGCAGGAGGGCTGAGCTCCGGTGACGTCAGTGGTTGAGTGCGGGACTGCGGCCCGCGGGCTTGGCGGTTCAAATCCAGCGGCGGCTCTCAGAAACAGCACTGGGTAGCGCCCACAACCACCAGAGGCAGTGATACCCCAAAAAAGAGAACAGTAATGCGGACAGCACCTTCGCCCACTCTCCCGATGGTAACAGACACCTGTTGGAACCTTGTCCTTCCAGAATGGCTCTTCTCATTTGGGGCGGGCGTGCCCTCCGCCTCCCCCCCACCCACCCCAGTCACAGCGATTAGTGTCTCAGCTCACACTGATTGACTTCCCTGGTCTGTCGGTCTGTCTCCCTCTCAGTGCAGTCAGGTGACAGACCAAAGACCACGGAAGGGCCGAGCTCTGGGCCAGGTGAACACCTGCCCTGCCCATTCTTATCCTGCTCGCCTTTAGAGACCCCTACTGCTTCAGGAAGGGCTTAACGAATAAAGACATGATGAGTTGGGGTGAGCGTGCAGCCTGGGGACCCCCCCACCCCGACACAAAGGAGTGACTCCAGGGAGAGGGGGGGCAGCCCTTCTAGGGACAAGAGCCCTTCTTGGTTCTGTGAAGACAGTGAGAGGAGCAGCCAGCCCCCTTTCACCACATGATGTGGGGGGGCAGGGGAGAGCTGCTCTGCCGGGCTGTAGCCCTGTCTGCTAAGCAAAGGAGGGAGAGCCCTGGGGTACTGTGTGTTTGCTGGCTTTAAGAAAAGTGGTCACGGGCTGAGCCCCGGTGGCGTAGTGGTTGTGCACGGGATTGTGACCCATTGGGATGGAGGTTCAATTCCAGCTCTCAGGAGCAAAGGTTGGGCCTCCTACTCCCACCACCAGCGGGCAGTGATACCTAGAATAAATTTTTTTTAAAAGTGGTCTTTTGTGTTATGCTTTCTGATCAGGCCAGGAATGTAGACAAGAGGCTGGGACATGGGGCCTGAGGATGATTGCTTTCTTTGGCGGGGTTTTTTGTAAGACAGAAAACCTCAAGGAGCTGAGTTCTGCTCTTGAGAGACACCACATGGGGCCGCCATGACCTTGCACCCTGACACCGTGAGCTGGTCCACACCAAAGAAGGGTCTGACTCCAATCACTTTGCTTGTTTTTGTCCCTCCACGAACTGAGAGGTTTGGTCTTGGTTGCGACTCCCTCCCTGAGGGCCCGCCATCCCATGACAGGACACAGGGTCGGGGTCCTGGGGGCTGGCAGCCACCCAGGTGGATTACGAGCGGCCTGTGGTAGCCGACATCTGAAGAAAACGTCACAGTCCCCTAAGGAAGCGTGGGTCCGTCTGTTTCTCATAGGCATTCTATGAGACACTGAACACACACACATAAAGGTTGGTTTGGGGGTATAGGTCAAAGGAGCAGAAAAGTGACCAGAGACAGCGTGGGAAACTGGGAAGTGGACAAGGGGTCAAGTCACTGTCTCAATCTTGGTCCCAGCCTGTCTTCCCATTTTGAGGGACAGGGTAACCCTAAGAGGCACTTCCTGAAACCCAGTGAACTCTTGTGTGAGGGCCCCGCCAATTAGCTGTCGGAGCACACTTCCTCCCTGCCCCCCTTCCTGGGCCTGGCAAGCCTCCAGGCCTGCCTCGCTCCTCGGCGTCTGCCCTGCAGGCTTTCTCTGCAGCAGGGCTGAGGACACGGGGGTGAGACGCCGCTGCTGTCACTTCTGCTGCTCGCCAACAATAAGAGCAGAGGTTGGAGGGAGCTCAAGTCGGGCAGTATCTGTGCGCTTGATTGGTTCCTTCTGTTAGGGCCTCCCCAGCACCACCCGAACCCAACTGGCTGCCATCATGCAGTGGAGTCCGACTCACACCCAGCCTAGAGAGAGTTCCTGAAGCTTGGCAAATCTTCCCAGGAGCCTGCAGCCTCATCTTCCTCCTTCAGGAGGCCTGGGAAGTTTGAACTGCTGACCTCAGGGTTCCGAATCCAATGCGTTTCCTTAAACGCCACCAGCGCTCCTGTGGAATGAGCATAAAGTCAAAGTAAATGAGCCCAGTGGAACTCAGAGGGGACCTTTCTCTTCTATGGAATGTTCTCTCACAGGCAACTAAGTATCCAAGATAACCAGCCCCATTTTGGTATTCTTTGGAAAGAATACGGCTTTGAGGGACAGAAAAGGGCCATGTATTCATGCAGCAGACATTGCTTGAGCAGCAGCTTCTGTTTGACTACCTGTTGTCTGCAGACTTCTGTTTGACTACCATGTTCTGCAGAGAGAATGAGCCTAACACTCAGTCCCTGCCCTCGAGGAGTGCATGGTGTAGTACACAGATCATCAGCCTTTCTCAGGCTGCGACCCTTTCATAGTTTCTCATGTGGTGGTGTGCCCCCCAATCATAAAATTATTTTCATTGCTACTTCATCACTGTCATTTTGCTACTGTTATGAATCAGGCCATTCAAAAGGACCCTGATTCAATACCCAAAGGGGTCAAAACCCACAGGTTGAAAACCACTGGTCTAGCAGGAGAGACACCTCAGCTTGCAAATCATTAGAATTCAGAGTGATGGGCAAGTTCTGGGTATAGCAACCAGGTACAGAGATTAGGTAGAAGAGGGGTTTAAGGACCCGCGGGACACATGCAGCCCACCCAGGACATTTATCTGCTGCCTGTCCTGCTTAGCAGCCAACTCGTCCTGGGCCCACAGTGAATGTGTTCATAGTTTTGCTTTGCTTTTTAACGATATCTGAGGGACAGTGAACTGGCCCCCTGTTTAAAAAGTCTGAGGACCCCTGACGTCGAACAATGAGCAACAGTAACCTGAGATCTGAGAGGGATAGGTTGAGGGGTGGGGGCACAGTTAGTTACTCAGATGGCTCTTCCAACCACTGTCTCTGCGGCACTCACCCAAAGACAGGTGGAACCATGCAGATGGCTTGGTGTTTTTGTTCCGTGATGGGTGCGGGTAAGAGAAATCACAAAACCCAACTCACTGCCATGGAGTTGTTGACTCAGAGCTACCCCAAGGGACAGGGAAGCACTGCCCCGTGAGTGACCAGGGGAGCAGCAAACTCTCGAGTGGCTGGTGGCTCTGAATTGCTAGCCGTCAGATTGCAGTCCGAAGCTTAATTACTATGCACCAGAACTCCTCGTGGGGAAGAGAAGGCGAGGTAAGTGCTGACAGAATGATGCGGTCGATCCACTTGTGATTGTGAACAGGGCTAATTCTGAGTGCAACACCTGGAACGCTCACTTGAGTCTTAAGTCAAGCTGACCATCCTGCTGGGTCTCAAAGGAGCCGCCTCAGCACCAGGGAGGAGGGGTTACATTGGTCATCAAGAAAGAATAGTGAGGCTGAGTCCCGGTGGCCTAGTGGTTGTGTGTGGGACTGCAGCCCACTGGGATGGAGGTTCAGTTCCAGCTCCACAGGAGCAAAGGCTGGGCCTCCTACTCCCACCACCAGAGGGCAGTGATGCCAAAAAAAACAAAATAAAAAAAAAAGAAGGAAGACTGAAGAATGAAATATGTCATTTGGACCTTGTGTTAGTCCAGGTAGACTAGGGAAACAATCTCATAAGACACGCATATGCATATAGATAGAAGGGTACTGTTTATATACAAGAGAAATAGGACATTAAGAAAGCATCCCGGGGGCTGAGCCCCGGTGGCTTAGTGGTTGTGCGCGGGACTGCGGCCCACTGGGATGGAGTTTCAATTCCAGCAGTGGGGCTGGGCCTCCTACTCCCACCACCAGAGAGCAGTGATGCCCTCCCCCCCACCAAAAAAAAGGAAAAAAAAAAAACCCACAGAATGTTCCTTTTCA
>PVJH01025100.1:0-32039 GCA_004026705.1 Nesogale talazaci
GGGGGGGGAAGGGGGAGGGCGCAGCGCGCGGCTCAGCTGGTGGGGCCGGCGGCGGGCGGCGGGGGCGGCTCGGCCCCCTTGACGCAGGCCGCCTCGCAGTGCTTGTGGAGGTAGGACTTGAGCGCGAAGCTCTTGTCGCACTGGCGGCAGCGGAAGTGCTTGAAGGCCGAGTGCGTCTGCATGTGCGCGCGCAGGTTGGAGCGGTCGGCGAAGGCCTTGCCGCAGTGCGCGCAGCCGAACGGCTTCTCGCCGGTGTGCGAGCGCATGTGGCCCTGCAGCAGCCAGGGCCGCGAGAAGGCCTTGCCGCACACGCCGCACTTGTGGCGCAGGTTGTGCGTGAGCACGTGCATGGCCAGCGCGGGCATGGACACGTACGCCTTGCCGCACGTCGGGCACTTGCGCGCCAGCTGGCTGTCCAGGCTGCGGTGCGTCTGCTTGTGGCGGCTCAGGTTCGACGACGTGGCGTACGTCTTGCCGCACTCGGCGCACGCGTGCCGGTGCCCGCCGCCCGCCGGCGGCCCCGCACGCCCCGCGCGCCCCCCGGCGCCGCCGCCGCCGCCGCCGCCGCCGTCCCCCGCGCCCCCAGCGTCCCCGCTACGTCGCCGCCGCGAGCGCCCGTCGGAGATGAAGAAGGCGTCCATGGAGTAGCTGTCGGTCACGGCCGCCTCCCCACGGAAGTAGCGCGCCGAGAGGCTGGACTGCGGGCTCTCGGGGTCGCTGTACTCTTCCGGCGCCGCCGGCGGGTACGCGGGCTCGGCCGGCACCAGCTCCAGGCCCGGCTTCTGGTCGGCATCGTAGCTGCTTGGGGGCAGGCAGTGCGGGGCATAACCTGGAGGAGGCGAGAATGCGGTGGGAGGGGGTTAGGGGCCGTCGGAACAGTTAGTTACTCCCCCACCCCTGGCTCCCCCTGCGCCCCACTGCTGCTCTTGGGAAATAATGGCTGATTGGAAAGGACTGACGGCTGAAGTGCAGCTCAACCCATTGGATCGGGGGTCTTGAGTTCAAACCCTTCTTGCGCCAGCCAGCAACAGCCACCGTACCCCTTCCTCCTCCCTGGAACGCTGCGCGGTAGCAGGCCGGGTTCTGCCGACCCCATGATCGTGAGCCCTGGTGGTTATATGTTAGGCTTATATGTCAGGCTGCTAACTGTAGGGTCTGCAGTTCAAAACCACCAGCCACTCTTTGGGAGAAAGATGGGGCTTTCTACTCCCTTAAGCAGTTAACAACCTTGGACGGTTCTACCCTATCCTATAGTCACTGTGAGTTGACACTGACCCGATGGCAGTTTTTTGACCTTTTGAAATGCTCACGTACTGCAAGGAGTCATCATTATCCCCACTTGATAGACATCGGAGATGTAAGCGATCTTAAATCTAATCATCATAATAAGATCACACAATTAGTAATGGGTGCAGCTGGGTTTCACACCCTGGCGCTATGACGCCCAAACCCAGACGTGCTTTGAGCTCAGAACCTAAGTTCCGGAGTGTTGGTGGCCAGGTGTTTACACTTCAGGCTGCTGCTCACAGTAAGGTTAGCAGCTGAAGGCTTCTAGTCCCAGTCCGTAGGCTCTGTCTGTGCCTCAGCTTCCTCACCCACAATGTGGAGTTTGCCAGTCGACCCCTGGCCCTGCCCTAGGATTTTTGAGAAGCCGGGGAGAGGTGATGGCAAGAAACATTTTGAGCACTTATGGTGTGCTGGGCACTGTCTCTGTGCTTCACAGAGGTTAACTCATTTAATTGTCACCACGGCCCTACTAATAATAATCCCCATTTTATACGCAAGGAAATTGAGAAAGAGGGAGCCAGCACACGGTAATTGCTGTATAAATGGCAGCTATTATAATTATGCTTTTACTTGCTTGAAAAAGTGACTTCACTAAAGATTATTTAATTGTCTGCCTCCCCCACCTCGGACTGGCTCTGTGCGCCCAGCATGAACTTGGCGCAGAGGATGCTGGCGGTGAAGGTTGTTTAAACTAGTTAGCAGAGACACAACCTCACCTCCCAGAGTTGATGGTGGGGGGGGGGGGGAGTGTTGTCAAAGGGGTCAAATGCGTGCCCTTTGGTAGGGCATCCAGGAAAGGACTTCCCATCTCTGTAAGCCTTCTGAAGATCCACTTAGGAAGAATCCCCCTTTTTCTGGCTCCCTGCCCTGCTCCCCCTGCCCCTGGGAATTTTGTATCCAGTCCTTCCTGGGCTTGAGTGATGGGTGGGTAGGCAGCCCAGGGCTCTGCAGGTAACTCCTTGGGTTGGATTTGTATCCCGCCTCCCACGTCCAGCCTGGTCCTGGCATCCCTCGGGGCACTTTCCAGTGCCTCTGGCAGATTTCACACAACCTCATTAGCCGGGCACTTAATTAGGATGTTTCCTTTGTCCTCTGATGCTGGAGAACTGTGGGGGTGAGACCCCTTTCCAAGGTTCCTTCAACTGCCTGAAAGTGGGGAGTTGGGAGAGTTGAGTCCCTCTTTCCGCTGGCTGGGAATGAGGCATCAAGATGTTAACCACAAGGCTGGTGCTTCAAATCCACACACAGCCACACTGAAAGCGAAAACACGAGGCTGCCCATTCCTGTAAAGAGTGGCGTCCTCAGGAAACGCTCCATGGTGGTGGCAGGCAGGAGTCGGTGGGCATGGTGTTTCAGACTTTCTGACCCCTGGCTCTGGGGATGAAGTCGTGAGCTGCTCACTGAAAGTTTGGTGATGCGCACGTTCTCCCAGGTGCCTCTGGGAGAACCAGAAAGCCCCCCGCCCTCGGAGCGTGCTCTGGGACACCTGTGTGTTCTGCTCTGGACAGCGTGAGGCGCTGCAACGAGTTGATCCAGGGGCGTGTGTGTGTGTGTGTGTATGCGTCCCCATCCTTGCCAACCTGGCAGGGGGCTTTTCAAAGTTATAAGCTGGGAACAGGATTCTGCCTTGGAGACGTCTGTCCAGCCTCCTGATCTGTGGCTGACCTCTCAGTAGGTCTAGCTGCTAGGCCGTTGCCTCTCACCCCACACTCAGGATGCCCAGCTAGGGACCATGGAGACCCTGGGTGAGGCCCACTGGGTCACTAAGTGAAAGGCTCGTGGGTGGACCTCCGCCCTGAGGCACCTCAGAAGATGGGCCTGGGGACCTGCTTTCGCATGCTTCCCAGGGGAGGCCAGGCAGTCTGTCTCAAAGCCCTGGGGAGCACAGTTCTACTTGGTGGGGGGGGGGGGTAAGGAGGGGCTGCCAGGATTTGGTGGTGATGAGAGGACAGCTGACTACCGCAGTCTGTCCTGGTGGCAGATGTCTAGGGACTGTTCTCCATCCCACTGCCCCCTGAGAAGTCAGTAGGGATTGTAGGGGGGAGTGACTCCATAGGGAGGACCTTGTGGACAGATGCAGGGGAGAGTCAAGTGTCCAATACCCCCAGAACACCATCCTTTCCCTGCCGGTTCTCTTTGGCCTGGACAACTTTCGAACCTCCCACCTCCCATCAGGAGCCGGCCTGATACCCAGGCCTCCAAATGCTCAGGGGATGCTTATCAGGCTAACTCCAATATACATCAGGCCCTCCCCGCCCTGCTGTCTTGCCCCCCACCATTGTACTTACAGATAAGAATGATAATAACTGACATTTATTGAGCACTTAGTAAACACTCAGGAACCCTGTTGACAGCCGCACCCCCTATGACCTCCTTTAAAAACCGTCACACACGAAAAAACCAAACACCGTCCCTTGTTACGGGTAAGGAGATGGAGGCTCAGCGCGGTGATGGACTTGCTCGAGGGGGAGAGGCTGCGTGGAGACCCGCCGCATGGATGGATTGTGACTGGGCTTGCTCAGCTCCTCCCCTCGGCTTCCAGCACTGTGCGTGGCAATTATGTCTGGTTACCAGGTGATAGCAGTTTGCCAGGCCAGCCCAGAGGTGTGCCACAGGCCGGCCAGTCTGCTGGGGCTGTGGAGCGGGTTGAGGGCCTGATTCCCGGGAGTCACCTCTAGTTGGGTTATCTTGGTTAAGAGAACATCTTTCCTCGGGCCCCGAGGCCAGCACACGGCCCATTTTCTAGCCTCCCTAAACATCTGTCAAGTGCCCGGCCTGTATCATGGGTAAGAGCACCGTTGTGGCTTTACTGCGCCTGACTGTGTGACTTCGGCCAAACTACTTGACCTTTCTGTGCCTCGGTTCCCCTGGCTGCGAAATAAGGGATTAGACAAGGCACCTGACCCAGGCAGTAAGCAAATACATTAGAGACCCAGTAATAGCCCCGGCGCCGAGAGCACTGGGGCTCCAGGCACTGCTGTACGGAATGCCTGCGAACGCACCCTCCCTTGGTGTCACTGCCAAGATGGGACAGGCATGGCCTGGAGGTGAAATAACCTGCCAGGGTCACACAGGGAATCCGGGCTAGGATGCCAAGCCAGGGCCCCGCTCATTGTCAACTCACGACACAGTAAGAAGAACACCTTCTCCAGATGCTTTCCTGGTCTCCTCCCCAACACCTCCTAGCACTAATTTCTGGGCCTCTGCCTTCTTTCGCTGATCACAGAGCCAATTCTGACTGATAGCGATCCTGCCCCTGTGGGTTTCCAAGACTGACCCTTTAAGGCAATAGAAAGCCTCCTCTTTCTCTCAAGCAGTGGCTGGTGGTTGGTTTCAAGCTGCTGACCTTATGGATAGCAGCCCGACTCTTAACTCTCACTAGTACTGGTCCTGGTGAGACAAGCGCAAAGTCTCCGCGAACAAGGCAACTGTCACTCGAACTGAACTCCCTCTGGTGGCAGGTGGCAGTACTGCAGCGCTGTGGTCCGCAGGCTCTTTGTACAGAAACAGAGGAGCCTCCATCAACCGTTCCACCACCCTCTCTGGACCAGGATCCTGGGACCAGGCCTGAGGCACCGTGGCTGGGGGGCTTGGCTTGGCCTGGGTTTGGCGTCTTAGGAAAGCCAGCCCAGTTGTGTTAGGAGGAGGAGCTTCTGATGTGCTGTGTGACCTTGGGTCAGTTGCTTCATCTCTCTGGGCTTGGGCGGACCTAGAAGGAGGTTGGCTGGGATGCTGTCTAGTTCCTTCGTGTCGCTGTGGCAGAATAAGTTGCCCCGTAATGTCCTTTGGCCTTTCCCTCTCCCTCCACTCCATCTCATCCTGCTGCTTTCTCTAGGGATGGGCCCGCGGGCGGGCGTTAGCCAGCCTGTGCCTGCCACATCTTGGAAGGCGCAGCGTGTCCAGCCAGGCAGCACCCCCAAGGACATCCTTACAACCTCACGCGTTCTGTTGCTATCCTGCCATCCCCGGAGCTGAGTACACAGACAGGCATTTGAGTGTCTCAGGCCACTCTGTGACCTTGGGCAAGTCACCTCTGGACGTCAGTCCAGGAGATGCCCTTGGATGTCCAGGCGGCCCCTGACCCACAGCGACCCCATGTGTTTCGGAGCAGAACTGCTCCGCAGGGTTTTTTTTGTGTGTGTGTGTGTGTGTGTGTGTGTGTGTGTGTGGCATCACTGCCCTCTGGTGGTGGAGTCGGAGGTCCAGCCTTGCTCCTGGAGAGCTGCTGCTCGATTTGAACCTCCAACCCAGTGGGCCGCAGTCCCACACACAACCACTATGCCACCAGGGCTCAGCCCAGGGTGGTTTTTTTGTATGCCAGGCTTTTCTTGCATAGAACACTGTGTGGGTTTGCACCGCCCACCGTTAACCACTGACCTCAAGCCACTGCACCTTGTGGCCCCCCCCCCAACGCTCCCCCCAGAACCCTCTAGAAACCATACGCAAAACCATGGCTGTGTGGGCCCCGTTGGAAAGAGCAGAGCTCCCCACTAAGCTTGACAGGCCCCTGTTCTTTGTGGGAGCGATGGCCACCTCTTACTCCCGAGATGGGGCTGGGGGTTTCGAACCACCGACCTCTGGATTAGCAGCAGAGAGCTTCACCACTGTGTCACGAGGGTGCTTTGGAGAACTCCATTGGGCACTTCAAAGGGTGCTTTAGCCCCACATGTGGAATTCAGGTGTGCTTTGGGCACTTTCCTTTGTGCCCCACCCCCCACCCCCAGGTGACTGTGGTAGGCTGACAGCTGAGGGGGGAGAGCTGGCTGTCTTGTTTGGGTCCCAGTCCAAAGGGAGAGCCGGGGCCCCGTGATAGAAGACTCGGCTCTCCTACCAGTCCTGGTCCTCGCCCAGAGCTGTGTGACTATGGGCAGCCTTTCTGGTCCCAGACACCCTCCCGCAGCTGAGACGCCTCGGATATGGCAGTGTAGTGTACAAGGGGGCTTCAAGAAGTTCGTGGGGACAAAACAGAAGGAACAGATGGAACGTTTTCCACGAGTTTTTGGACGCCCCCCTTCTTGCCCGTTACAGGAGAGTGCTATTTCAAATGGAAGTCCTAAATCCAAGGGACAGTCCAGGACTCCAAGGAGAAGGGAATTTGATGGGAAGGAAGGAAGGATGGTGTGACCCCCTGGGTACAAGCCAGAGAGCCTCCCCAACAGGTGGTGGGCATGAGGGTCAGAATAAGACTCCTGAAGAACTCAACTCCAGGCCTCGGCCCACTGACTGCCGGGTGCTGTGCCAAGGCTGGAGGCCGGGGAAGGGCGCATCCTGCTCAAGGTCACTCTGGAGGAGCAGTGCTCTGTAGCCAGGGCTGGCTCCCCATCACAGTAGCGGGAGAAAGCCTGTCCTGGGGGCAGGGAGCCTCACAGCTCACTTCCCTGTGGGCCTGTGTTTTGTGGTGGGTGTTAGGGGTGAGGAGAGACTGAAGTGCTCCAGCGCCTTAGAAGCAATCACAGTGAGTCACCATCGCGGTTGACATGATGGAAGAGCAGGCCCCGCCTGCTGAGCGTCTCAGCACATGAACCAACGCGCTGACTTCCTGCTGGGCCCTCCAAGTGCAGAAGCTGAGGTCCAGAGAGGGGCGTTGACCTCCCCCAGGTCACAGACCAGAGCCAGGTCAGGCTCCTCCCACCCTGCCTCTCTCTGCCCCCAACTCTCCCAGCCTTCCACTGTCCCACACTCCCTCCCAAGGATCTCCCTCAACCATCCTGCCTCTCTTCCCTGAGCTGTGGGCCAGCTTCCCAGGCGGCCCAATTTCCCAAGGAGGCCTGGCTCTGTTGGGTAGGGGGGGGTGGGGGGTGGGGTGCACTGTAGGGGCTGCTGCCTGGGTATATTTAGAGCTGCTTCTTGCTGTGCCAGGGCCTCGGGCCGCGAGAATCAGCTCCAGCCAGCTGAGCAGAAAGCCAGGTCTGTCAGCAGCAAAGCAGGATAAAAATAGGTTCTCCTGTCTGCTCACAGAGCTGGGCAAAGGGGCTGGGTACCTCCCCCTCCCCTCATTATGGCATCTTTGTTAACGGTTCCCTGGGCACTGGACCAGAAATGACACCCACCGAAAGGCCCGGCAGCTGGGACACCTGGCCTTGGGGTGGGGGGTGGGGGTGGGAAAGAGGGGAATCCCAGAGTCCAGAGGATCAGGGCAAGAAGAAAGACAGATTAACTCTGACTCGGGTTGTAGGCAGGGGCCAGATACCCACCACCACAGGCTTCTAGACCATTCCAGGCCCTCCTCCACTCCCCTACATCCCTTTGCCTCCTGGCATCCTTCATATTAAGGCTCTTTCTAAATCTGACCCAATTCCCAGCATCCTCAGGGAGACCACGGCTCTGCAGAAATCAATAGGAAAGACTTCTTCAACAGGGGGTAGGGATGGGAGTGGGGTGGGGTGGGTGGGGCTGAAGCATACAGCCCTGGTTGGTGGGTGGGTGGGGGGGGACAGCCTCCTACTCCAAAGGGATGCAAGCAGAGGGCACCTTGCAGGGCCCTTTCTACCCAAAGGCCCACCGTGGAGGATAAGCCATGCTGGGGAGACCCGCACTGAGAAGGACATGCCCCTCTTTCTCCCCTGCCAGCATCAGCCACTGGCCTAGCCCCAGAGGGCCTCCCTGCTATGGAACCCCTGGGACATGCAGAAGAAATCACCACCAGGGAGGTAGGCAGGGCCCAGAATTCTGACCCTGGGCTGTTCCCCCGCTGGAGATGGGAGCCAGTCCTCTGCGCTCGCTGGCTTTTGCTCACAGTGGGTGGGTGGGGTGGGGGGTGGCTGATAAGTCTTGGACAGACACACATTGCTGTGCTGACGGGAGGGACTTGTCCTAGTCACCTGCCTACCCTCAGGCATGGCAAACTGAGCTCTTCCAATGCATGGATGCTCAGTCTGCCCCACGCCACCCCCCCCCCCCACCACGCAGGCCTCGAGAGAACCATGGTCCTGCACACTTTGTACCCCATCTTGGCCCTCTGACTCATGCTAAGGAAGCCCCATTCATTCTTAGGAAAATCAAACTTCTGGGTCCTCGGAAGGTCAGAACTGAAGCAGGGATCAAGTTCAACTGCTCAGTATTGAGCGAAAGGCCAAGGCAGAGGGGACAGGGTGGGGTGGTGGTGGTGGTGGTGGTGGTGGTGTAGGTGTAGGGGGAGGCTAGCTTTAGGCTGCTCGTCAAAGTAAGGGTGGGTCTAAGGCTTGAGCACAGTCAGCCTGAAGATAGACTTGGACATGACCTTGGACTAGACATTGGCTCCAGGGCTTGATGCTGGACCTAGAAAGAATGTTGACCCGGACCTGGGGTCTAGACCTCCATCCTGAGCCTTTACCTGCTCCTGGAGATTGAAATGTGAACTTGGACCTAGAGCTTTCCTGATGTAGACCCTTGGGCACTTAACCTTGGACGGACACATTGCCTTAGGTCCTAGACCAGAGACTGAACATGTCCTTCGGACTGAGACTTTGAACCTGGAAATCTTAGGTGGCTTCAGAGGGATCTTGGCCTGCCCGAGATGTAGCAGCCGTCAGGGGGAAAGGTGGTGGTTGTAAGCGAAGCTCCAGGGGGGCCTGCCCTGTGTCCTTGGGCATCCGCCCGGCTGTCACTGGGCTTCCTCTGCCAGGGCCTGGGGGCAGGCCTTTGGCACCTGGACTCCCCAGAAGGACATTCTGAGGCTAGGGGTAGAGAGACAGCAGCTGGGGACACAGCCATGCGCTCAGGCCTGGAGCGACTGCCTGGCGCCTCAGTGAGCGAGAAAGGAGGCGGGCGCTGGCGTAATGTGGTCAGTTAGATAGGCCTATGGGTAGATGCAGGAGAGCTCCCTCCGCCTACGTGAGAGGCTTAATGTAGCCACGGAGGGCGGACAACTGTGTTATTGGATTGGCATTGATCCCTCATCACCGGGTCAGATAACACTCTGAAGTGGGTATGGAAGCAGGCTGGGCCGGGGGGCGCTGGAGAAGAGGGGGCCTGGCTACTGCCCGGCGGATGGACACCCCAGGGCCACTGAGGCCCTCCTGGACAGAGGCCCACAGAGACCGACATGCAACTGGGTGAGCAGCAGTCTTTTCTGGGGTGGCTGAGTTCCCAGGACCCCCCACCTCCACCCCACCCCAGGAAGCGTCAGCTCAGTCTGGTGGTGGAGATGGAGGGCAAAGTTTCCAGTGAGTGTAGGAGGCCGAGAGTAGCAGTGGGAGCAGTGAGGGGAGAGGATGGAGGGAGGCAGGGACCAGCCTGGAGCCCACGAGCCGGTGGGGAGGAGAGAGGCACCTTTTCCGAGAACATGATGCCTTTGGATCTGGTCCCCCGTTGGGGGATGTTCTGCAGAGAGAGCTGGAGATGCCCTCCTTTGGGGGCTTCCCCATGCCTGTGTCGGGATTTCATGGGTCTGAGGGCACCCTGGACATGCCTGGCATACCTGCAGCACCCTCAGATAGGCCCTGAGGGGTGGAGGGATGGAAACTGGAGGAGGCGGCAAAGAAGAGCATTGCTCTCTCTGTGTGTGTAAGAGGAGCCTGCATTCTCCAGCACTCCCAGGCATCCCCTGAGCTGGGGGGGCCGGGGGGTATCCCTCTTTTATTTGGGGTTCCTACATGATCCTCTAGGAACTGAAGAACACCCCCCCCCCAACCTGACAGTCACAGGTTTCCCTTTCTCCCCCTCTCAGGCTGCCCTCCCACCAGTCTCTCTGCCTGAGTCTGCCGCAGAAGCTGCAGGAATGGCTTGTAAGAAGATCTTTCTAATAACTGGAACTATCTCCAGCCCCAGGCCCTCCCCACTCCCCTCCCTTACTCCTCCCTGCACTCTCTCTCCTCACTCCCCCACCCTCTTTCTCCTTGTTTACCCAGCACACTTACACACGCTGAGAGAGAAAAAACGTCTGCTCAGCAAATTTTCACACTTCTCTCAAACGCGCAGCAAGGTTATTTCCGGCAGAGTGGAGACATCAGGAGCTGGCCAGCTCTCTGAGGACCCCAGGCACCCCAACTCATTGATGGAGTGGGGGGACCCTCACTGCCCAGTCCGGCCACACCCCAGGGTTGCATGCGAGACCGGGTAGATCTTTGTGTTCCGGCCGTACCCAGGCCTGTAGGGTCACCCGGGAGTCCATTGTGAACACTGTCCACAGGCAACTGCCAAGGCTGCCGGACGAAAGTGCCTGTCCTTGCCACAGGGCGGCCTGCAGCAATTGAAGCCAAGAAAGACACCAAGTCCCCGAGGCGCTGCCACCCTCAGCCAGGCATCCGATGTCCAGTAGAAGCCACACACACATGACAAAGACCTCCCGGCTTTCTCTGAGGCCCCTGTCCAGGCACCTCCAATGCTCCCCACTCCACATTGGACCTTCACAGACACTGAGCTGGTCCACTCCTTTCACTGCTGGGGAGACTGGGGGTCAGAGAAGGACTGATACTTGCCCAAGGTCACCCATCGAGTCAGAGATCGAGAGCTCAGATCTCTGCGTTCCTGGCCAGGTATCTGGTCAGCTTCAGGATTCCCTGGAGGCCAGGGATTTGGTGGGGAGCCTTTGGGGGAAAGCCCCAGAGACAGGGGTGGGTCTTGGGGGGGGTCAAACTCAGAAGAGCCTCTACAGGAACGGCCCAGTGTGAGCTTTTGGCACTTCCCACCATTTGCTCAGGGCTCCCTGCAAAGCATTTCTGTGCTGAATCCAAGGCCAGGTGCTTCCCCGCCTTCCTCCCGAGGAACATCCTTCAGTTGTTCGGACTCTGTGGGGCAAGCACTCTGGGTTTTCTTAGCTAGCCTGGGGACAGGACCAGGGGGACTCTGTGGGTGGGAGCCCAGAGCTTTGTGCTAGTCCCTCAACGGGCCCCCACGTCTTTGACTGATATTTCAGTGCTCCTCAGTACACACATTCCACCCCCATCCCCCTCACCCCCCCACCCTGGCATGGTCCCAGGGCTACCCTCTGTCCTGCCAGCAGTCAGCCCAGCCTGGCCACATCCGTGGCTTCTGTCATTGACCCCAAGAGGCTCAAGACAAGGGGACAGCAGAGAAGGGGACCTGGTCAGAAGAAAAGGGGGCTCTCCGGTGGACCAGAGGGCAGCCAGAGGCTGAGGGGGTGTGGCTGTAGCCCCCATTACTCCCTAACTTCTTTGACCTTGATGAGGTCAAAGAGCTCTCTGCCCAGCGCCCTCTCTCTACCTGGCTTGGCAGAGTGACGGAATGTGGGTGAAGTGCTTAGAAATCCCCCAGGCAAAACCCCCCCCCACCCCCGTCTTTGCCATCTCAGCTCTTCCTTTCTCTCTCTCTCACTCACACACACACACACACACACACACACACGCACACACGCACACATGCACACACGCACACACACACAGCACTTTGGAAGCCAGGTTTCTCACTGCCACAGGGACGTCCCCCTACCAGACACCTGCCTGAGTGGGGGGCCATCAGAGTAGAAACCTTTTGTGATCCCCTGGTGGGGGAGGGGTCCCTGAAAGCCGTCAGCTGCTTCACTGGGAGCCCTCCAGAGATCATCCCCTTCTGGGCCTGAATGACCTCCCTTGTCCCCCAAATCCTGGTCCCTGCAGGAACTTGGTGCTGAGAGGACATGAAGTATGAGTGTGTGTGTGTGTGTGTGTGTGTGTGTGTGTGTGTGTGTGTGTGTGTGAGCTGCTTACAAGGAGCAGGGGGCCGGGCTTTGGAGGGCTGTAAAGAGCAAGTGCAGCCCAGGGACCAGAGCCACTTGGGGGGACACCTTCCAGACATACCTCTTTCTCTCAGACCCCGCACAGGCTCGGCCCTTGGCAGGCGTGTTGCTGAGGTTGACAAAGAGTTGCTGGAGACCCTTGTCTGGCATCCCCAGATGCAGCAGGTTTGAAGGGAGTAAGGACATCCCCAGCTGCCCCCCACCCCCCACCCCTCCAAGAGAACCAATCCCATCTTGACAGAGTGGCCTTCCCTGCCTGGACACCACCAGGGAGAGGGGGTCCCTAGACTGCCGTGGGCATGAAGCATTACGGGTGCCGGGTGATCTCTGTTCTCTCACCACCTTCTCTGCCCAGCCCCGTTCCAGGGCCACAACTTTGCAAGTGTGGCTTTGTAGGGACCTGGCCCCTGCCCCTCCCGCCGTCCTCAGGAAGCCAGGAGCCGCCCGGGGGCCCGGAAACCTCCCGGGCTTCCCTGCTGCTCGCGCCCCTCCTCGTGGTCCAAGTTGGGGAGGGCCCGAGCTCTCCCCTCTCTCCCGGCTGGCCCCACTCACCGTCGTCCCCGGGCGGCCCTCGGGCGCCAGGCAGCACGTAGGCGGTCTCCAAGGGGTGGTAGGTGGGGGCCGGCACCCCGCTGCCCTGGAAGCTGTCCCCTTTGATCTTCTTCACCAGGAAGGAGCGCGGCATGGTGCGGCTGGCTGACGGGGGGTTCGGCGGGGCACTTGCGTGGGGCCCCCGCGGGGGAGGTGGCCAGCCAGGCGCGATTGGCTGGCCGCGCGGGGTTTCAGCACTGGACAGCTCCCAGCGGGCGGGCGGGCGGGCGGCTGCACGGAGCCGGCCCCGGTGCTGCTGGCGGCCGGAGCAGAGGCTCCGGCTCGGGCTCCCGCTCGTGCTCGGCGGCGGCGGCGGCGCGCAGACAGGCGGGCTCCGGAGCTGTGCTCAGCACTCCGGCTGCCGGCTTTATATGGGACGCAGGCTGGAGATCAGGTGGTCCCCTAGCAATGGAACTGTTCAGCGCTCTAATCCATCAAATGTCCCCCAGGACAATCGCTCCGCACACGTTCCCCTGAACCCGCGGAGGTGGGGGCAGGCGAGGCGCAGGGAGCGGCGGGCAGCGAGGAGGGGAGCAAGTGTGGGCAAGAAAGGCGTAGAGGTATAAAAAGAGACGGAGAAAGAGGAGAGGGGGGAGGGAAAAGGGGAGAGAGAGAGAGAGAGAGAGAGAGAGAGAGAGAGAGAGAGAGAGAGGCTGAAAGAGGTAGAAATCACAGCAGAGACCAAGATAAGGACAAAAAAGATAAGCCACCGTGAGAGAAACGGAAGAGAAGAAAGACCCGAGCCGGAGAAGTAGCGACGCTCGCACACCCACGGGAAGGAAGGAGAGATGCAGCCACACAAAAAGGAAGCCCCCCGCCCCCCGGGATGCAAAGAAAGGGAAAGAAAAGTGCAAGAAGTGGCCTTCTCCCTAGAAGGCGAGGGAGGAGGAGAAAGAGGGTCGGGGTCCAGGCACATGGGTGCCCGATCGCGTGGGTGCCAAGGGAGAAGTCAGTGCGCCATCCTGGCTCTTCTGCCCCGGCCTCTCCCTCTCCTCAGTTCTGAAGTGGCTGCTGGACGCTCGTCCTAGCTAGAGGAAGTCCCCCCTCACCAGATGGGACTCCTGTTGGGTTTGGGATTCAACTTTCTTTTTTCCAGCAAAGGCCTGGTAGGGGGGGTGGTGGGGCGGGGCGGGGAGCGTGTCCCCCATGCGGATGCCCAGCCCCGCTCAGCCGGTCCTGTTCCGGTGCGGTGCCGAGCTCAGGCGGCCGCTGCAAGAGGAAGTGAAAATCGTCCAGTAATTAATTTCCCTGCTGCCGGGGGGTGGCGGTTTTGACACATCCGAAGCTGTGCTTTCCCCTGAAGCCGGGGAGCAGACAATAGAGACACGTGGACTGGGAAGGGAGAGGGGGGAAGGGAGGGGGGAGCGGGGCTCCCGCTGGAACTCCTCGCAGGTCAGCTTCTTTGTCTCTGGAAGGATCTGAGCACCCCCCCCCCCTTCTTCCCACATCCGGCCCCAATGTGTAGGGGGTGGGGTGGGGTGGGTGCTGCCCTGGTATTTGGGCAGAACTGAGAAACAGAGAACTCAGCCCCCAGTTCAGAGGCTGCGGTGGTGGTGAAGCCCATGTGCTGGCTGGCCTGAGCCAGTGAGTGTGTGGGGGCTGGTACACACCAGAGTTGTTGGCCAGGAGGGTCCCAAATCTGACTTTTGGAATGCCGGTCTCTCATTGGTCCATCGTGCTCTGTTGGAGTCAGGCATGTGTGTCCCTTTGGGACTGGTCTTTCAAGGCCAGCTTTGGAGACGGAGGTCCATGGGGGTGCTCGAGGTCACAGGGAGTCAGCGGCAATTCTCAGAGAGCAATTTCCAAGTGGCACCCGGGCACCAGGTCACAAGACAGCCTGGTCTCCAGGATGTGGTCGCCAGGACCCGGGGGAGGGGGGGGCCCTTTACCTTGCCCAAACACCACATGCTTCAGGGATCCCGTGCCCATCCCGTGAGGCGTCTAGCCTGGCATTTTGTCCTCTGAGCTCTTTAAAACCTCTGTCCCAGAGAGTGGCAGCTACCACGCCCTTGGACTCCTTGCTGACTGCTGCATTCCCTTCTGCAACCACGGCGACTTTGCTTCCAGGTCTGCGCCACTAAACCCTAGTTACCCTCAGAGCCAAACTGGGTCTTACTTCCTCCAGGAAGTGGCCCTGCACTTCCTAGTTTGTGGATAAGCCCCAACGACAAGGCCACGTCACGCCCAGACAGTACGCATGCACACTAGGGGATCCCGGCCCCCTACTTACTCAGCATGCAGCTTTGGTCAAGCCACTCGGCCACTCTGTGGCTCAGCCCCCACTTCCACTGTTAAAGCGGGGGTCACCATTGTTGCCACCCCAGGGGTTGGTTGGGAGCATTACAAGAGCCCCGGTGGCATCGTGGTTGACTGCGGCCCATGGGCTTGGCGGTTCAAATCCGGCAGCAGCTCTCCGGGAGCAAGGCTGAGTAGCTCCCACGACCACCAGAGGGCAGTGTTGCTCCTCCCAAAAAAGAGTTGCTGTGTATTATACCTGGTACCCCAAACTGAACTCAGGCTCACTGGCCCCGAGAGGATTTCTACTCACTGTGACCCTACAGGACGGGGTAGGACTGCCCTTGTGGGTTGCAGAGACTGTGAGTATTTATGGGAATAAATAGTTTCATCTTTCTCCTGGGGAGTGACTGGTGGTTTTGAACTGCTAAGCTTGCAGTTAGCAGCCCAGCGCATAACCCACTGTACCACCAAGGCCCTGAGAGACCTGGTCTAACGCCTGCGGGCTCTGCCTGCCATTCGCCCCTGAGTCTTGGATCGATGGTGATCCCGTGGCCCTGGCGCCTGCTTTCTTGGGGCTGACCTTCAAAGGTGATGGGACGGACAGTCAGAAATAGACAATATTCTTTGTTTGTTTGTTTGTTTGTTTGTTTTGGGGCATCACTGCTCTCCGGCGGTGGGAGGAGAAGGCCCAGCCCCACTGCTGGAATTGAACCTCCGTCCCAGTGGGCCGCAGTCCCACGCACCACCACGACGCCACCGGGGCTCAGCCCGACAATATTCTTTTAAATAGTTGTGAGGAACATACGGGACAAGGTGCTGGAGTGTTACCATGCCTTCTGAGGGGGAGGTGACGTCTTAGCTGAGGCTTGAGTGATTAGTAGGAGCTCAGCGAAGAGTGTTCTGGACTAAGATTCGGCGAGGCCACAGGTTCCCAGGCAGGACGGAGCTCAGCCTCTGGGAAGGAGGGCCAGCTCGGGGAAGGGGGTGAAGTCAGATACATTGGCAGGGCCCGACCCAGAGGATTCACACTAAGTCATGTGCAAATGAATGAGTGAATGAATGAATGAGTGAATGAGTGAGTGAATGGCTTGGACCAGTGATCATGGCAGTGAGATACAGCCTGGGAAGGTAGACCTCTTGGTTGGAGGAGAACTTTTCGCCGTGCTCTCTGTTTGGCTACTCACTTGTTTGTGGCCAAGCCACACTCCAGCGTGTGCTGGGAACTGGGTCATTGGTCCTCTTGGGGTGCCCGGTCTAATGGCGTCGTACGGAAGGCAGAAAGGAGCCGATGAGCTCACTCACCACTCCCTGTCTGATGGCTCCACTCTCAGCCTCCCGCACAGGAGATGACAAATCAGAACCCAGAGAGCTCCCTTTGGAGCAAGGAAGACTCCTACGGTCCGCAGTGATGTGGGGACAGAGGAGGGACAGGACTCTCTGCTGGGCAGGCTCTAAAGAAAATCCACCCCTTAATCAACAGACAGCAGCCCCACAGAAAGTGTAAGGCCTCACAGTCCACTGGTTGAAGATAAAATCCTAGGAGAGGTTAAAACTCAAGAGGCCTTCGGGGGAGAAGGCCTGAAGCAGGAGTCATCTCCAGGGGTCGGTGTGGTTTTTCCCCAGAGGCTAGCAAAAAGGGCCCAGTGTCTCCCAAGCCCCCTCTAACAACTGGCTTACAGGTCTCCGAGGTCCCACTGTTAGAAATTCATTTCTCCTAAGTCATGTCAAGTCAGGAAACACTTCACTCCCAAGGTTATTTGCAGGCAGCAGCCCAAGAAATAGAGATACCAACCCAAGGAGCACGGAAGGAGAGGTCATTGTGATGAACTGCTCTGCTTGGTAGACTCTGGGCTAGTCTGGCTAGACTAGAGAAACAAATTCATAGAGCGAGCTTTATATCAAAGGACAATTGTTGTGCATTAAGAAAACAGCCCAGTCCAGATCAAGTCCCTAGGTCCGATAGTAGCGCAGATGTTTGATACCAGTCTGTAAATTCCTCTTCAGACTCATGCGAAACATGCCATGATGCCAAAGGCGGGAAGAGCTTGTGGGTCCAGTGGCAGCAGAAGCATCTCAGTGCTGACCGGGTTCTCCACGCGGCTCCTCCAGCTCCAGGCTCCAAGTCACTTGTGAGCGGGAAGTTCAAGCAGAGAGAGTAGCAGAATTTGTATCTGGCCTCCAGTAAGCTATTTATCTCCTTCGTGGCTCCAAAGGAGGCCATCGAGCTTCGACCTGACTCACAGGCTTGACTCCACCCCTTCGAAAGTGGACAGGAGATTATGTCACTGCCACAGACTCTTCTTCAGCCGTGATGGAATTGTTGCCCTGAGAGGAATTCGGTACTTTCTCTCAGGCCTTTCACCACTCTGAACAAAAATAAAAACAAACGGGTATTAAAAAAGAGAGTAGCGGCACTTTCTTCCTTTCCTGTGGTCTTTTCAAAAGTCCACCAACTCTCTCTGTCCTTCTACATTTCTCTTGAGTGCCTGCTAGGTCCCTTCATCTAGAAGAAAGATCGAGGCTTCAGGAGACACCAGGTCGGAGATCACACCTTCTGATTAGAAGGGAGGCTCACAGAGTCATGGGATGTTTCTCCAGTGACAATAATGACGATGGCATCAACGTTTACTGAGCAGTGACTGCCAGTGGCACATGGCTGTGAAGGATTTAACGCCTTTGCCATCTCTGGTCCTGCCCTGGGCTTTCCATCCAGGGCTTTGGAGGCAGCCTGCTTCTTTTCCCTTCTCTCCCCCCCCCCCCCCCCCCAACTCTCAAGTCCTGTAATGATTCTCTGGGCCCTTGTTTCCTCATTTATAAAATGGGACCATTATGAGCTGCTAAGCCCAAGGGCTGGGCTTCGAATCCACTAGCCGTTCTGTAAAGTATTAAGAGTCTCGGAAGCTTGCCGGGGCAGTACTCCCCTGTCCTATAAGGGTCTCTCTCACTTGAAACGGTGGCAGGGAGCTTGGTTTGGGTGTGGTCTCCAGGGGAGCGCTGAGATACACAGAAAGAAAGCGGGTGTTCTGATTTCACGAATGAACCTTGAAAACACGATGTCAGAACCAGAGGACAGATCTTGTAGGATTTGACTTACAGGAACTCTCTGGTAGAGGTAGACCCTTTGAAAATTACCTGAGAGTCCCCTTCAAAATGGATGCCTAACACTGCACAGTGTGTGAATTCTTCCTCAAGAAGGATTGGAGTAAGGAAGACAACCGGGCCCATGTCCCAGGTTGGCTGGGACACTGAGCACGCATGCCGGGGACGGTGCCTGGCCTGGGACACAGTAGGTGCTGGGTACGTGCTCACTTTCGCCACTGACACATCTTCGTGGTTCTCGCCGAGCCTCCTGAGGCCTCATGGGAGGAGGCTCGGTTATTGGGGAGGATGGAGGGAGGACAGGAAATGCCCGTCCAGAGGCCACCTGAGCACTGTGCAGAGCTGCCCTTTCAGTAACACCAGGCTTGGCCCTCCCCGCCCTAGCTTTCAAGGTTTGCACCCAGCCCGACCCGTCAGGGTCAGGGTCAGGGTCAGGGTCTGGGTGTGAGTCTCTGTGCTGGGTGGCCCCAGGTGGCTGGCTGAGCTGCTCTGAGCCACATCCAGCTGGGCTGCCAGAAAGAATGGCACCACTGGTTTGCAGGCTCTGAGGGACAGGAGTCAGGCACCCAAGAACTCTAACGGGTCTCTGCCCCCTCTCCTCACACCCCTCCCCACCCCGGGCCCCAGCTTTCACTTCGGACGGGGCGGGACGTCCCTGAGTGGCTGTCCGGAGCCGGTAATGGGATTCTGTATGACTTCCAAGGAGAAGAGTGGTCACAAATGCATCCACTCCCTGCTGCCGGCGAGCACTCTCGGCAAGCTCCACCTATATGCATCTTCCAGCCTTCTCCTGGGTGGATCCTTTCCCTCCAGGCTCGTCTCCAAGCCACAGGCAAGCGAGGGCAGGAGAGAGATGTGGCTGGGATGACTCTACAGCTCTCAGCCCCAGGCTTCCCGGGGCCGGCTTGCTCCAGGCCAGCGGTGTGTGGGTGGGTGTCCTCTGGAATTGGATCAGTACAGGGCTGACTCCTGTGTCCCTTTGGGCCTCTGGGAAGTGGGAGGGAAGATGAAGGTGGATGTACAAGAGACATATTGGGGTGACGTCTGTAAAAAAGAGAGGCGATTCTCCCCACCAAGCGGGGTGCGGGTCTAACCCCGTGAGAGGTGAGAAGGGTCTGGGATAAGGGGGTGCCTCAGACTGGGATGCCGCTCACAGGAAGTCCTGGAACCCCATGGGAGCTGGGTCAGTGACCGGGCATGTCCTGGAAGGGGTTGGACTCAGGCGCGCAGCCACCAGGGGCTGTCAGTGACCAGGGTCCTCGTGCATGGTCCGTCTCTGGGGAGCTGTGCTGTGACTTCTCCCACGGCTGGCGCATTCTGTATTTGTTGCATAGGCTCTTTGAGAGGTCTGGGCCGTTTGGTAGGCACTAATGGTATCTTAGTTAATCCTTCGCTGACCTTTTCAGGCAGACAGTAGGGTCCACCTTGTACAAGACTGAGGAGGACACCGGGCACCGAGGGGGTCAGGAGCTGATCTCAGGTTTCATACCCACTCAGACGCTCCCGTGGCATGACGGGTGTTGTGCTGAACTGCCAACTGCAAGATCAGCCGTTTGAAACCCCCAGCTGCTCTGCAGGAGAAAGACTGGCCTTTCCATGGCCAGCCCCAGTTACGACCTTAGAAACCCACGGGGGGTGGGGGTGGGGGGGGTGTTCACCTGTGTCCTCTGGGGGCGCTATGAGTTAGCATCCACTCCGTGGCAGGTGAGTTCTTTTCCAAGGGGTAAGTCAGGGCTACAGTCCAGCCTGTGCTCAGACCTCCTCAGTTGTCGGGGTCCTGGCAGCAATGTGATGTCTGCGACAGACACCGGGAAGGGGCCCATGGGGGGTGCAGTCAGATTACAGCCCGGCCTGCAGCCTCTTCCTGCTCCCTCAAAGACTCCGGCCTTTGCACATCCTGTTCCTGCCGCCACCGAGGGCCGCCACTCTCAGCACTCTTCCTCCCCTCTTTGCCTAGGAAGCCCCTGGCCAACCTCACCGCCCGGCCTCTGGATTGAGCCCCAGGACAGGGAGGATGAAGCATGATGCAAAGTTCCAGATGACAAAAAAGAGAGTTGATATGTGCTTATGGATCACGTATTATGTGCCGGGTGCCTGTATGTCAGGTGGCCTCTATTGACCATCATAGGAACCTACAAGTGGGGCTGGCGACTCGCCTAGTTTATGGAGGAGCAACCACGACTTAGAGAGGCAAGGTGACTTTCTCAACAACACCCAGCAGGGGACCAGTAGAATCAGGGCTCCAGCCAGGAAAGCCCTGGGCATACAGCCTATGGGCCTTCTCTCTGAGAGGATACCAGAGATACTCACTCAAAGACACTCCATCCAAGGAAAGGCCCCCCCAGGGGTGCTGCTGGGAGGTACATTGGGGCTCCGTCTTCACCATCAGTATATGTGCTGTGTGGTTATTTGATTCTTCTCTGCAGCTCTCTGCCCACACCTTGGGGACTGAGAACAGGAGGCTGTGTCCGCTCTGTTCACTGCCTGATCCCTGTCACCTCCACAGAGCTGAGCAAACAGTGGGTGCTCAATAAATCCATCTCATCAAGGACTGAACAAACAAATGAGTGAGTGACTGTGTCCTTGTGGCCACCTCCTCTTCTAGATCCCCCTTGACCTGAGTCTGGGGTTGACTGGCCAACCTTCAAGATCTCTCTCTCTCTCTGCTTGGGGCCATCACTGAACCCCTACCATGCCCTACCTTGACATTCTCCCATTTTTTCATGTTGGATGTATCACTGAATATGTTTAACTGTGTCCTGAGGGATCACGCCTTCACAAATGGCTGGAACCTCCAGGAAAGATTGCCGGACCGCTAGACCCCTGCATGGGTTGGGGATGGGGTCATTGAAAAGTTCCTATACCAGAGCTTCACATTGAAGCAAAGGAAGGAGTTCATTGTGACCTGGGTTTCCCCGAGCCAAGTTTTTAAGGTTCAGTTAGTCTGTGTCTTCAAGCTGTAGGATCCTGTGTGCAAATGAGTGGCACCCAAGATGGTAAAAAATCATTATCTACATCAACAGGTCAAGGTTGAGTGCTATGAGTTTCAGGTCAGACATACTCCTGTCTTCGAATATTTTTACCAAGTCTGACCCTCAACTGTCCCTCCGGTAGTCCTCTCTACTTCTCCACTGGCCCCCCTGATCATTTCTTGTAATGCTGCTATGTTAGTTTGGGTTGACTAGAAAAACAAATTCATAGACACTCATGCATGCAAGAAAAAAACTTTATATCAAAGAGCAATTTTACATTAAGAAAGCACCCCAGTCCAATGTAGATCAAGTCCAGGAGTCCGGCATTACCCCATATGTTCAGACTAGTCCATAAATTCCTCTTTAGACTCACACAGCCATGCACTGACTGATCATAGGCCAGTGGGTGGAAGCATCTTAGTGCTGACGTGCGTCTCCATGTGGCTCCTTCAGCTCCAGGGCTCTAACTCCATGAATCTTGTCATCAGGAAGACGAAGCAGAAAGTGTCAATGGATCTGGCCTCCAGTGAGCTATTTATCTCCGTGGTGCCTCCTAACGAGGTCATCAAGCTGTGACCTGATTGGCAGACTAGACTCTACCTCTTCTCAAGTTGACAGGATATTATGTAACTGTCACAGCCACAAAGAACTCACAGACTGCTCTTATAATTATGGGGCTTATTAGGGCACTAACACTTTACATGTCAGGATCAGAAATATCAGGATACGGTTCTTTGGCCAGGACATTTTCTCAGCTGTGCCCACAGGCAGGCCTCTTTCTCCTTGCCTCCTAGAGTGTGGGCCCTTAAGACATCGTGGGCTGGCCGTCCTCTGTCCTGCTTGGACAAATGTTACAAAATTCTCTGACTCTTGCAGTAAGAAACACCCTGCTCCTCCAGTATGCCTCAGTCCCCAGGCACTCAGCTCTTCTTGATCTCTAGGTCTGGGGCAGCAAGACTAACGCCGTTGAAAGTGCCCAGAGGAACCCTGCTCTGCTAGAAAGCTTCTTGCCTTAACCCTCTGTTCTATTGCCCCCTGGATTGGCACAGCCAACCTGGGAAGTGCACTGAGCCCTCTCACACAAGTCTCTTGGTTGTGTGGCCGCTGATCGTCATAATTATGACTGTCTTATACCATTTCTCGTGTGACAAATTGCTCTCTGTCTCTAGGAGGGCCGAAAGGATATGCTCCACTCCCATCTCTTCCTCTTGGAGAGAGAGTGAGGTTCGGCCCACCCCTTGCCCTCTGGAATGGCTTGTTTTAAGCCTAGAGGGATGAGAAACCCAGTGAATCCCCTTGTTGTTGCTAAATGTTGTCGACTCATAGCTACCCCTTGTTAGGATTCCACATGCCTTATTTGCATAGTCCCACCCCAGCCCACACAAGGGTGTCATGCACTTTATTTGCTTATATTAACAAGATGTATAGTTCCCTTGGTGGACCACAAGGACCTTATTTGTATAGTCCTACCCAGTCGTTTGGTGGCACCTACAAGACCAAGGCTTGAAAGGCAGGTTACTCCCTGGCTTTCCCATATATGGGAGATGAAATACCCCTTCCAATTATTTTACTAGACAAAAACAGACAGTCACAACAAGATCCTCAGGTCACATCATTCAGGTCTCCTGCAGGTGCCCATCTACTCGATTTTCCCAAAGTTATCACAGAATCATTCTTCCTGGCGTCTGAGAACATTTAATGGGGAAATTATTCCCCCTCTCTCTGCTTCACGAGATTTGTCATATAGCAAAAGTATACTCTGGCCTAGCCTCGGTAGACCTCAGCAAAACCATTAAAGGGAATTAGGGTTGGCCACTGTACTTAGTTCAGTGGTCCCTTCTTTCTTTCACACATATTGCTTCTGTAATTACAGTTTTTGCCACCATAAATTTTCTTTTAATAATTGATACAACTGAATTATGTAA
The DNA here is from genome assembly GCA_004026705.1 of Nesogale talazaci. NCBI lineage: Eukaryota > Metazoa > Chordata > Mammalia > Afrosoricida > Tenrecidae > Nesogale > Nesogale talazaci. The sequence continues at coordinate 22,767 of PVJH01025100.1, forward strand.
TCCTATCTACATCTTCCCCCACCCTCTCTTTCCCAGACCTACCAGAAAAGAAGAATCTAGTCAGTGGGGATCCTTCCTCGTCCCCCTCATTTTGAACGTAGACACACTCATGGCGATGTGCAAGCCAGCCTCTTTGTGCCATTATCTCTGCCTGTGTTAGGCTGCCAACTTCTAGATTTCCCATCTCCATCTAATCAGTCAAGGAGCCCTGATGGCCCTGTTGGGTGAGCATTCGACTGCAAACTGCGCTGTCCGTGGTTCAAACTCACCTGCCGCACCACAGGATCGCAGCTCTCTCTTCCTATGAAGAGTTACAGCTTCAGAAACCCTGTGAGTTGCTAAGCATCAGCAACGGCTCCTTGGTAGTTGGGGTTGTGTGGGGATTTTGTGTGTGTGTGTGTGTGTGTGTGTGTTTTATCAAACGAGTACTCTGAGGAGACAGTCATGTTCCCTGTCTGAACTTTCAGCATCTGCCTCCATTAGCAAAGCCCAACTGAGAGCAAGCCATCAGTTACACAGGCTCATGGTAGCCTCTGCATGGACAGCAGTTGGAGACCACCAGCAGCTCCTTGGGAGAGGGACTGGGCTTTCAACTCCTGTGAACAGTTACAGCCTTGAAGTGCACAGGCAGTCGGTTGCCATGAGTCAGTATTGACTTTGATCTTAGTATGGTGTCAGTCAAATACCCTCTCTCTCTCTCTCTCTCTCTCTCTCTCTCTCTCTCTTCATTTGGCCAGGTTCTGGCTAGTTCCTCTCCTAGTTCCCCTAAGCTAGGTCCATGAGTACCCCTTGTAGGTTCAGGAGGCCACACAACTCCCTGCACTTCAGACCATCCCTCCCTTTCTCTGGCTCACCCATGGCCTCAGGAACTTCGCCAATGGAGCGAGTCCGAACTCTGTGCACCTCCTTGTCGTGGTACCTGCCCCACTTCCACTCATCCAGTGGTCCCCGGTGGTCACCAGTGATGATGCCAGGCAATGGACTCACCAGCTCTCTTTAACTTCCAGTGTTGGAAGTGGGGGGTTCTTCTGACGGGCATGGACTTTTCCTACCTGGATACAATCACCCGGTGGCAAACGACTTGCTGGAAATGAAAACAGCAAAGCAGGACACCTCCCACCCCCTTCTTTCCATAGGTCCTTCCTTTCAAGTGCAAATCTCCTGCTCTCTCAGCAATTCTGGGTGGGTGTACACACCTTTTCCAGGCAGGTTTCCTGACTGGAAAGTTTTGGGGTGGGGCAAGGTCCCTCAAAAGCAATTCTACCCAGGGCTTCTGGGTTAGAACCACCAGCCAAGCTATATCTCTTTTCAAGCCAATTCCAATTCACTTTTCAGTGGAGCTAACTTGGTTACCTATCATAGCCAGTCTTGATTTCCACCACACCTCTAAGTCAAAACCCAGACTCACTGCCATGAGTTGTAGGATCCCGTGGAGGGTTTCCGAGAATGTAAATCTTTTTTTTTTTTTAGGGCATCACTGCCCTCAGGTGGTGGGAGTAGGAAGCCCATCCTTTGCTCCTGTGGAGCTGGAATTGAACCTCCATCCCAGTGGGCCACAGTCCTGCACACAACCACTACGCCACCGGGGCTCAGCCCCAAGGACTCCTTTTTACAACACAGAAAGGGGCAATATTCAACAGCCATCGGACATTCAGACAAACACACTGCCCTTAAAAAAAAAATCACTGAGCCCTGGTGTCGTAGTGGTTGAGTGCGGGACTGCGGCCCACTGAGTTGGTGGTTCAAATCCAGCAACAGCTCTCCAGGAGCAAGGCTGGGCCTCCTACTCCCATCAGAGGGCAGTGATGCCCCCCCCCCAAATCATTTTATCGAGGGCTCATACAACTCTTTCACAACCCATATATCCATTCATTGTATGTCACACACATTTGTACATTTGTTCCCCTCATTGTTCTCAAAACATTTGCTTTCTACTTAAGCCCTTGGTATCAGCTCCTCATGTTGTCACACCGCCCCTTTTAAGACTTTCCAGTTTCGTCTTTCTCCACCCCTTGACCATCTTTCCAATCATTTACTTATGGCCTTGGCTATCAGCATCAGCAGCTGGATGGGACCAGAAGTCTCTGCCTCCCTAACAATCCCTTGCTTAGCTTGCTTGGCCTCTGCCCCAAGCCACTCCAGACATAGCTTTTTTCTCCTCAAGGGCAGCAATAACGTTTCTTCATTTCTTGTCAGCAGTTATAAGTAACAATTAAAGCGACCATCTGAGAACCAGAATGTTGACTCCCCATGCCCCTTCATTCTCTTGCTTCCTAAGGCCTGTCTTCCCGTGAGGCTGCCCTTGTGCCAGCTGTAGAGATGGCAGGGCAGCAGTGTCAGACCACCTCATCTAACTTCAAGGTGTGTGTGTGTGTGTGTGTGTGTGTGTGTGCGCAACAGCCTCAGGCTGATTCTTCTAAGGTGGAGGTCAGACACAGCTGTCTCTCTAGCCTTCTTGAACAATACTGATCCCGATTGGTCCTCCCACGGCACTCTAGTCTGCTTCTCTGCTGGATTTGATCATTGGCTGCAACAGTCACTGTGTTAGACAGGGTTCTCTAGAGAAACAAAATCAGGACACTCATAATTCTTTTATATATATTTATATAGATAGAAGGATATATAAGATAAGAAATAAACAGTTTACTCATCTATAAAGCAGTTCAAATTGCTCGGTGCAACTCACCTGCATGAGACAGCTAGTAGACTGGCAGTCCTTGGAGTCTTGAGGGCCGCCGAGGAGTCCTCCGTAGAGCAATTCAGGCTATCTGGTCACAGGCAGCAAACAGAAAAGCAGGTCACCAACAGCCAGCCAGATGACAGAGTCCAATAGTCCCCAGCTCAAGAAATGTCTATTCCAGGAGCGTGGCGAAGTAGACGGTCCATCGATTAGGTGTCCCAGGGGTGGTGTCGCTTGGAGGTCAAGGCTCAGGATGAATAAGGCAGCTGGCTGGCCTGAAGATCCAAGAGCAAGAGGGCAAGGGTGGGCTCGACAAGCCATTTCTATCCCCGCCCTTCAACTGATCTCGTGTGTTCATTGGCCATGTTGGCACAACAAGTTTACCTCTCACAGTCACATACTCACTCACAGGTCATACTCATGATGGTCATGAGCTCTCCTAGGGAAGTAACGGGTTACAAGTCAGTATCAGGAAAGACTCGCGATACAGCTCTTTCACAAAGCAGCTCTCCCTAGCTCTCAGCCCCGTGGTCCACTTGGATGGGACTGGCCTCTGCCCTGCTTGGGCAAGTGTGACCAAGCTCCACCGTGAAGTGCCCTTGGGCACCTACTCCCACAGTAAGCGGAAGTTCGAAGGCCCCAGTTCTCTGGTCCGTGAGCCAGCAGCTTCTCTCTGTTGACGAGAGCCTGGAGGTGCCTGATGCCATCCGGAGCTCAACTCTCTTGCTCGGTGAGTTGGCACAGGCACTGGAACCACCTTGTGCTGGGGGCCGGGGAGCCCGCTGTGCCCTCGTGCTTATCTCCCCGTGTGCTGTGGTTGTTCTTTGCCTTTCCTTCTCGCCGTCATCATTTCCTGGGTGGCAGCCCGCTCTCCCTGTTTCCTGGGGCTTGGAAGAGTCTCAGTGCAGGGACCCTCATCCAAAGGACATTCTCTGCCTCCATCTCTTCGTCTCGGTGCACAGAGCCCCTCCCTCCCCCTCCTCTTCTGATCAACCCAACGGATCAACTCCCTCATCAGGGGTCTGTGGACTCCATGCACCTTATTTGCACGATTAACAAGCTGTTCAATCCCTTCTGCTGGGCCTAGTACTTTATTTGTATAGTCCCACCTAACCATTTGGCGGCGTTCATCAGGTCTTGACTGGAAAGGCCACATACAGGTAGGTGGTCAGTCACACCACGTCTAAGAGGGATTATGGCCTATATTTCACCTCTGTAAACTAAGGCCACTTAGCAAAACTGAAAACCCAAACTCACTGCCTTCGGGTCGACTTTGACTCACAGGGACCTCAGAGGACTGAATACAACTACCCCTGTGGGTTTCCAATTCTGCTCATTTTAATGAGAGCAGAAAGTTTCATCTTTCACTCGTGGAGTGCCTGGTGGGCTTGAACTGCCGGCCTTCCGGTGAGCAGCCCAGCATGTCATCCACCAAGTCACCAGGGATGGGGGCTCAATTGAGGTGCTGGTTAGGTGCCATGGAGACCCTCTACCCACCCGAAAGGAACACTGCCCGTTCCTGAGCCGCCCTCAGAATTGTTCCCATGCCTCAGTCCACGGAGGCAGCCGCTGTGTCAGCTCATCTCATGAAGGGCCTTCCTTCTTGTTGATGCCCTTCCACTTTGCCAAGCTTGAGGTCCTTCTCCATGGTCTGGGGTCCTTCCCCCGGGGGGGGGGGGCCACTAGCACCCGCTGTAGACAACTGGGAATCCTTGAGTGGCTGCGGAGGGGCAAGTGGGCTGTGGGAATCCACTGGAGGCACCTCGGGGGAAAGGCATGGTGGGAGTGACATCATGTTGTGTCAGCTTGAGGGTATTAAGAGGGAAGGGGTGGACTAGTCTGTCCACCACGTCACAGCCTGATGCCTCCTTGTGGGCGTGGCCTTCTCATGAGGATTCGGAGAACTTCCTCTCTTCCCCCCACTCTCTCTGCTACACATTCCTGTGTAAGTCACATGGAGCCACTCGGATGGCGGCCAGAGCCCTAGATTTATGTCCCTAGTCAACCCAGAATGACACAGGCGACCCTGGAGCCCATTTGTAACCCGACACAGACCAGGCTGCTACGAGTTGGGCTTGACTTGATGGTCACAGGTTTTTGAATGGAGCGGTCAGGAGGCTGGAGGCACAGCCCGCCTCTGATCAATGAAGACTTGAGCTGAGCAGCTTTTAGGATCTCAGCAGGATTTCCTCCTACCGACATCTGATAGTGGGGGACACTGAGGCACAGACTGGGGAAGTGTCTCTCCTGGCCCTGGAGGTTTCTGTCCCTCGGATCATGGTTGGCTTTCCCACCCCCCTGTGACCTCTCCTGCCTTCCTTTCTTCCCCACCAGCCGAGCCCAGCATCATCCCTGGCAGATGCTGAGCTGGCCGCTGGAGCTGCAGACTTGGCATTTCCGGGCTCTCGGGGCTCCTGGCACTGAGGCGTCGCCCCCACCCTCAGCACCCGGCTCCGCCTCCTGCTCAGCTACCAGCTGGGACCCATTAGCTTCTGGAGAAAGCGAGGAGGTGGCCCAGGTGTGTGGAGGCAGGGGGCTGTCAATATTGACCTGAGCCTGACCCCAGATTTGATGGGTGGACAGACTGATAAAGGGTCAGTGCATACGCACGCCCCTCCCCACCCCAACACTCACCTTCTCAACCGCCCCAGCTGCAGAGGGCTGGGCACACAGGGGTGAGAAGTGAGGGTGCCCCTGTTCTGAGTAGACACCCCAGCAGAGAAACTCGCAGAGAATGGGAGACAAATGTGGAACCGAACTTAAATCGGAAGGAAACAAAAAATCCAGATTTACCGGACTGCTGGACACTGGGGGACTGCAGGAAATTGTCACCCCGAGAGCAAGCTTCCAAGTACATTTGACCAATTGCCCCTTTGCAGAAGAAATGTACTCTGTGCCCCACCCTGGCAGGGTAAGATGTTTGTACGGTGACCCGTAATTCGAGATAAGGTGTAGATATCTGCTTTTAGAGTACATATGTGTGTATGTATGCTTTGTTTGAAACTAGTGGTGTCGCGCAAGAGCATTTAAATCAGGTTCAAGTTTACTTTCCCTCATTTTATAACCACTCAGACCAGAGTTTAGATCCTGGGAATAAGGACTCTTAGGGGTTTTTTAAGGCCAGGATCGATCTCTCTCTCTCTCTTTCTCTTTTAATTATCAACTTATTTATTTATTAGTTTCCCCTTCTCTTCATGAAGTATAGCACATAGAAAGAAAAACATACTGGACATAGTTGTACAGCCTGGCTCATCAAAACAGGGGCAGTATCCCAGTACTGCCACCTTGACAGGACAGACAGACTGACGCAGCAGCTGCAGCAACAGGCTCAGAGGGAAGATCCATCGTGAGGATGGTGGAGGACCGGGCAGCGTTCCATTCGACTGCAGCCGGGCTCACTGTGCCTCCAAATGGTCCTGACATCGCCTAGCAACAGCGTCCTAACAAACATCCCTATGTGTGTGGCCCTCTCTAACTCTTTCTTCTTTTCCCCATCCACCCTTCCCTCCTTCCCTCTCTGTCCCCCCCTCCCCCCCCACCCCCGTCACCCGCCATGTCCTCACCGCAGTGGGAAACACTGCTTTCAAGCTGGAACCAAACCACCCATGAGGGGGTCTTTCTGCTCCATGACGGACTGGCTGATAAGACACGCCGTGTTGGGGGAAGTGGATCACCACGAGCACAAGAAGGATAAAATACTCTAAAAGTGACGGTGATGATGAGGGTACAGCCATTAGCAGGAAGATCGAACTGTTGAATCGTAGGATTCGTGAACTACATGCCAATACACCTGTTAAACTGGAAGGAAAAAAAAAAGCAAGGGTGGCAGACACCTAATCTGGTGTCAGTTTGAGGATTAGGATGGCAGGGGTGGAGTCTAGCCCGTCAGTCTGGAGATGGCTAACGAGACCTCTGTGTAGGCATGGCCTTCCCCTCTGAGAATTCTGGGAAATCTGGGACTTCCTTCTTGGAAGCAGGAGACCCTTGCTAACTCCCTGGGAGACACTGACAAAGGTTATCCCTGTGAGACATCCCTGAGGAAAAGATATCCCTGAAACTACCCGTGTGCCCCAAGCTGAACAAGTCACGTGGACACAACCAGATCTTGAAGCTGGAGAAGACACAGAGAGACCCCTGCCAGCGCTGAGAAGCTTCTACCACCACGGACTTCGCACCCACTGGCCTGTGATCTTCCTGCATTCAGCATCATTGCATGTGTTCTGTGAATCCAGAGAGGACTTTGTAGATTGCTCTTGGACATATGAGCTAATATGGGACTTATGACCTTGGACAGACCTGGGTTGGGATGCTTTCTTACTGTACAGTTGTTCTTGTATAGAAACCTCTTTCTTCTACCCATGTGCATGTTTATGTATTTGTTTCTCTAGTCTACCTGACTAAGGCAGCAAGGGTGGTGAGCTGGTGTCTCACGTACGTTGGGCACACTGTCAGGAGAGACCAGTCCCTGAAGAAGGACATCCTGCTTGGAAAAGGTGAGGGGCAGCAACAGAGAGGGAGTGACACTGCGGCTGCACCAATGACCTTCAAACATGGGAGCGACTGTGAGGATGATGCAGGGCCAGACGATGTTTCATTCTGTTGTTAACATTTTAAAAAGTAAAATAAAACACGATGTAAGATCTGTGAGGGCTGTGTTCCTTTAAGAAGCCATCTCTATGACACCAAACAGTCAGCATTTATTCAAGAGCAAAGCTGAGAGGGCCCGGGAGCAGGGAGCCCAGAGGCCTGGAGAGGGAACCAGCACATCAGAAACAGCAAGAAAGGGACACACTGTGGAGAAAGTGGCCACTGTCACGGGACCCACTGCGTGGAGCTGGTTACATGGGAGCCTCGTTTCTGGGTCAATGGCCATCAAAACCAGAATACAGTATTTCAACCATCAGAAGACAGGCATTGGCTGAGCCCTGGGGGTTTAGTGGTAGTTTGCGGGACTGCGACCCACAGGGTTGACAGTTCAAATCCAGCAGCAAGGCTGGGCTTGCTACTCCCACCAGAGCAGTGATGCCAAAAAACAAACAAACAAACAAACAAAAAGATTTGGATTCCCTCGGGGGCCAATTACTAGCAAGTTATCTCATTCCAGGTGCCTTCCTTAGCCTCTTTAAACAGAGGTTTCCTCAGATGTTAGCAGGAGATGTCGGTGCCCAGAAAGGGGCCACATCTGAAGGCTCCGTCCAGTCAGAGTGTGAGGGAAAAGGAGACACAAAACCGACCATCATACAAACAAAACTCACACCGGGCTCACTTACCCGGCTTGATAGCGCCTGGGGAAACCCTCAAGACTAAGGCCCTTCATCACCCTGGGAACTGAACTCAACCCTCCCTGTGGCAATCACTCAATCCGGTGTCAGTTTGAGGATTAAGAGTGTAGGGGAGAGGGCTGAGCCCCGGTGGCGTCGTGGTTGTGCGCGGGACTGCGGCCCACTGGGACAGAGGTTCAATTCCAGCAGTGGGGCTGGGCCTCCTACTCCCACCACCGGAGAGCAGTGATGCCCCCCCCCCCAAAAAAAAGTGTAAGGGAGGAATTTAGCTTGTCAATCTGGAGATAGCCAATGAGACCTCTGTGTGGGTGTGGCCTTCTGAGAATGTTGGGAAAAAGTGGTAATTCCTTTTTGGAAGTGGAAACACTTTCTTGGTTCACTTCCTTGGAGACTTTTATTTATTTTATTTATTTTATTATTATTATTTTTTTAGGCATCACTGCCCTGGTGGTGGGAGTAGGAGGCCCAGCCTTTGCTCCTGTGAGCGGGAATTGAGCCTCCATCCCAGTGGGCCGCAGTCCCGTGCACAACCATTACGCCACCGGGGCTCAGCCCCTTGGAGACTTTCTGTTGTAAACACTCTCTGCCTGAGAGACTCGACTGACAAGGCTGACTCCCTGCGAGACATTCCTGAGGAGAAGCCACATGGACCTACCCTCATGCTGCCCAAAACCTAGAGAAGCCATGTGGAAACTCCTGCCAGTGCTGAGATGTTTACACCACCATTGGATCCAAAGATCTTCTACCCACTGGCTTGTGGTCGTTCTGTATCTGGTATCATTGCATGTGTTTCGTGTGTCTGAAGAGGACTTATGGATTTGTATCGGGCATATAGGCTTACATCGGACTTATGGGCTTGGATTAAGCTTGGATATTTCCTCAATTTTTAATGAATCTGTCTCTCTAGTCTCCCCAGACTAACACACTCACTTTTTTTTCCCCCTTAGGGCATCACTGCCCTGGTGGTGGGAGTAGGAAGCCCATCCTTTGCCCCTGCGGAGCTGGAATTGAACCTCCATCCCAGTGGGCCGCAGTCCCGCGCACAACCACTACGCCACCAGGCCTCAGCCCAACACACTTACTTTTTACCCAACCGACAGACAGATCTGTAAGGGGGATGATGACGTTGGTGAGGTAGGTGCACCTCAGACATGGCTCACCCATGTGGGCTTAGGGGGCAGCGTTTTCCCCAGGACAAGGTTCAGACTGGTCAGGAGGTGGGGAACACAGGGCAGAGGTGGGTTGAGTGGTGTTGCCTTGATGGATGTTGGGTGCAAAACAGATCTGCAGCTCACCTTCCCCCAGGGAATA
>PVJH01025101.1:0-32134 GCA_004026705.1 Nesogale talazaci
AAAAAAAAAAAAAAGGTCTTTCGGCTCTCTGCTCCTTCTCCTGTGACAGGCAGCCGCCTCTTCCCATTCTCGCGCAGTCCCAGCCGCATCCCGGAGACACCATGGTGAAGGTCGGAGTGAACGGATTTGGCCGTATTGGACGCCTGGTCTGCAGGGCTTCTTTCAAGTCTAGCTAAGTGGAGATTGTGGCCATCAATGACCCCTTCATTGACCTGAACTACACGGTCTACATGTTCAAGTATGACTCCACCCATGGCAAGTTCAATGGCACCATCAAGGCCGAGAACGGGAAGCTGGTCATCAATGGGAAGCCCATCTCCATCTTCCAAGAGCGAGATCCCGCCAACATCAAGTGGGGCGAGGCTGGAGCTGAGTATGTCGTGGAGTCCACTGGGGTCTTCACCACCCTGGAGAAGTCTGGGGCTCACCTGAAGGGCGGAGCCAAAAGGGTGCTCATCTCTGCCCCTTCTGCCCATGCCCCCATGTTCGTGATGGGTGTGAACCACGAGAAGTAGGACAACTCTCTCAAGATTGTTAGCAATGCCTCCTGCACCACCAACTGTTTAGCCCCCCCGGCCAATTGTCATCAGTGACAATTTTGGCATCGTGGAAGGACTCATGACCACAGTCCATGCCATCACTGCCACCCAGAAGACCGTGGACGGCCCCTCTGAGAAACCCTGGCATGATGGCCGTGGGGCTGCCCAGAACATCATCCCAGCATCTACTGGCGCTGCCAAGGCTGTGGGTAAGGTCATCCCGGAGCTGAATGGGAAAATCACTGGCATGGCCTTCCGTGTCCCCATCCACAATGTGTCCATCATGGATCTCACCTGCCAGCTGGAGAAACCTGCCAAGTATGATGACATCAAGAAGGTGGTGAAGCAGGTGGCCGAAGGTCCCCTGAAGGGTATCCTGGCCTACACTGAGGACCAGGTCATCTCCTGTGACTTCAACAGCGACTCCCACTCTTCCACCTCTGATGCCGGGGCTGGCAATGCCCTCAACGACCACTCTGTCAAGCTCATTTCCTGGGATGACAATGAATTTGGCCACAGCAGCAGAGTGGTGGACCTCATGGTCCACATGGCCTCCAAGGAGTGAGAGGCCCTGGACCACCAGCCCCAGCAACAGCACTAGAGGAAAAGAGGCCCTCCGCTGCTGGGACGTCTTGGCCCCCAATTATATGCCCCACCACACTGAGACTATTTCATCCAGACCCCCTGAAGGAAGGGGAGGGGCTTAGCAATCCTGTCATGTACCATCAAGAAAATACACTGTACCCAGCAAAAAAAAAAAAAAAGGTCTTTCATGTTTTAAAATTGATGTGATAACCTTTGGAGTGCCACACATGCAGAAAAAATTTGTTTTGACTGGCCTAAGAAATTCTCAGGTTATGCTAAGTAAAAACATAGAGAAGGCTTAAGACTGCATATCTAGCATGGTTCCAAATTTGTAGAATCAGAATGTGGAAGAGCTCGATACAATGGATGTATGGATTGTTATAAGAGGCTCCAATAAAATGATTTATTTTAAAAAAGAACGTGGAAGAAATATGAATGAAAAGAATATATGTAAAACTTTTGCAGAGGGAAAAATGGGAGAAAACTATGAAAAGAAAAAAAGGCTAGAAGAAATGGTTCTAAAACACTTAAGCATTTGTCTCAGTGAAGTGGATGAATGCGTGATTTTAAACTATTTACAGAAGCAGTGCATGTGTGAAGAGAAAACATGCATATTTCAATTTCTTGGATTTTAGTGCTTTACCTGTGTCCTGTCACCCAATGCCTTCTCTGCTTTAAGTTTTTCTTGTCTAGAATTCTGTATATTCCTATCAGAGTCACATATTTAACACCATAGCATTCTTTTTTTTGGGGGGGGGGGCATCACTGCTCTCCGGCATTCTTTTTAAAATTTATTATGCTGCTCTAAGCTTTTTCTGGCGGGAGGGCAGGGAGCATCCCTGCCCTCTGGTGGTCGTGGGAGCTACCCAGCGCTGCTCCTGAGAGCTACCGCTGGATTTGAACTGCCACCTCTGTGGGCTGCAGTCCCGCACTCAACCACTTACACCACAGGGGCTCAGCCTTAAAATTTATTATGAAAAAAATTCATTATGAATTGGGAGTAGAACACAGATTGCATCATTCCCTAGTTCAGTGAGGTCAAGTAGAATTGTGCAGTTACTACCACAGTCAGTTTCCTACCATTTTTTTGCTTCTGGGACTCCTTGGCATGTCTCCCGTTTACACCCCACCCCACATCCCCCCACCACCACTGTCCCCTGCCCCGGTCCCCTAGTTCTTAGTTTACTTGTTGTCCCTATCGGTTCATCAAGCCTTGGTTTCATCTACCCAAGCTCAAAAAACCACATCACTCATATGACCAGTGTCTTGAATGCTCTTGCTTCTTTCCACCGGTGACTTCATGGACTCTTCTCACTCTCCTCCTTCATGCAGCTGCCTCCCAAAGCCCTGTCCCTGGACCCTTAGGCACTTCCTCCTGGTCCCTTGGTAAATAAATGGCGAAGGAAACAGACTAGTTCATTTCGACCACAACACCTACGATTTTCTCGTGGGTGACACCTTATCAATTATCTTTCTTTCATCTGACCTCTCTTTTGTAATTCTTGCTTCAATTTCTGCCTGTGGATTTGACTTCACCTGGCTGACCTGAGTTACACAAAGGCTAAGTACATTCAGTGTGTAGAAACCTCACACACATTTGTCCCAGGCCTGTCCCTTTTGTTCTCCTTTAAGTTCTCCCTGTGAATCGGGTGTAAGTTCACAGAGCAGGTTGCTAACTTCAAGGTTGCTAAGATTTCTTTCTAACGTAAAGATTTCTTTTCTTTCTTTTTCTTTGGCCAACTTTCTTTTTGACAAGTCATACATGAAGCTTTCTCTGACTGTAAATCTCACAAGGGAACATTACTTGATCCGTTTTCTCCGTTTTTTGTCCCTCTGATTCTGTTCCTCCTCCTTTCCTAACGCTCTGAATGTTATCCTTTGGGAAATGTTGGCCATTGGCTCTTTCTGATTTACATAAAATTTTTCTTTCCTTATTGTGACTGCCATGAAAGTTTAGGTCACTAATTTCACAGAAATAATTTAGACATGTTATGTACCTTTTCTCTTTTTTTAGACATATCATGTTTCAACACCTCCATTGCAATCTTCTCAGTTTACCACTGCTTATGCTGATCCTTCCCACTGCCTGCCTGTCGCCAGGCTTCCTTCATTCCATGGGGAACTGCTGCCCTGTTGATCTGATGAATCACAAATGGATGATCACTCTAACGTGGAAATGAATTCAGTTCCAGGGCTGAAGGCTGACTGAGGGCTTCCACCAGTCTCTATCTGACCAATAAGAGGCAATGGTGACTCCCGGGGTCCCTACAGGACAGAATATGAGTTTCTAAGACTGTAACTTTTTCTTTTTTTATCTAAAAGATCATTTTATTGGGGGTTCTTATAGCTATTATAACAATCCATCCATCCACTGTGTCAAGCACACTTGTACATATGTTGCCATCATCCTTTTCAAAACATTTCCCTTCTACTTGGGACCTTGGTATCAGTTCCTCAGTTTTTCCTTCCCTCCCCACCCTCCTACCCGCCCACATGAACCCTCCATAATTTATAAATTATTATTATTTTCATATATTACAAGAACCACTGTCTCCCTTCACCCACTTTCCTGTTGTTTGTCCCTTGAGGATTGAGGATGGTGGTTATACATCAATCATTGTCATCAGTTTCCCCTTTCTCTCCTCTCCTTCCCCCTACCCTCATGGTATCGCTACTCCCATTATTGTTCCTGAAGGGTTTATCTGTCCTGGATTCCCTGTGCTGAGAGCTCTTATCTGTACCAGTGTACATGCTCTGGTCTAGTCAGATTTGTAAGGAAGAATTGGGGTCATGATAGTGGGGGGGGGTAGACATTTAAGAACTAGAGGAAAGTTGTATGTTTCATCCGTGCTATACTGCACCCTGACTGGCTCATCTCTTCCCTTGTGACCCTTCTGTAAGGGGATTTCCGATTGCCTACAGATGGGCTTTGGGTCTCGACTTCGTGCTCCTCCTCATTCACATTGATAGGATTTTTTGTTCTGGGGCTTTGTCGCCTGGTACCTGGTCCCATGGACACCTCATGATCACACAGACTGGTGTGCTTCCTCCATGTGGGCTTTGTTGCCCACTAGATGACCTTTTGTTTACCTTCAAACCTTTCAGACCCCAGATGTTATATCTTTTGATAGCTGGCACCATCAGCTTTCTTCACCACATTTGCTTATGCACCCATTTAGTCTTCAGTGATCATGTTGGGAAGTTGAGTGAGATCACAGAATGCCAGGTTATTAAAACAAAGTGTTCTTACATTGACGGAGTACTTGAGTAGAGGCCTAATGCAATGTCCGTCTGCTACCTTAATACTGACCATCTAAGTATATGCACTTAGATCTACTTCCCTATCATTATATATAAATATATTTACATATAGATATCCTTTGCCACCTAGAGTGTAACTCTTTTAGGGAGTAGAAAGCCCATCTTTCTTCCAAGGAGTGGCTGGTGTATTTGAACTCTGACCGTGAGGTTAGCAGCCATCAGATAGGCCCAACACCACCAGAGATCCTGGTAATAGTCTCTGAAATTAGATTATTAGTCATGTAGAGAGGTCTCCGATGCAGGGCAACCTTATGTACAATAGAATGAACCCAGTCTGCCATGTTCATGATCATTAGTATGTTTGCGTGCATTGTTGTGACCTACCTGGAGGTAGATATTGCTTGGGAATTATATTTTTAATAAGCTTCCCAGATGATGCTTATGCTCATTAAAGTCTGAGGAATGTCGACGTGAGACGATTGTACAGACTACAACCTCAGGGGAAATATCTATACCAGGTGCTGACGTTTATGCTTTTTGACTAGGAGACACAAGGAGAAATGCATTTTCCATTGTAACCCTATACATACATGCATACATATATTTGAAACAAAATTTTGCAAAACAACACCTATCCTTACCAGGGCATACTCTCATGCTTTTATTCTATTGATTTTTTTTTAAATCCACATCATGGCTCATTAATCCTGTACTTTGACAGCACTGGGTTAAGTAGCTGTCAAAAGGAAACAATGTTGCCATGGGACAGGAAAAGGACACATCTAAATGATCTGTTAGGTCTACAGAGTCAGAACCCTACTTCCCCCCATTGTCATTGCGTTCATCCTGGGTCCCAGTGGCTGCCACTGTTTTACGACATAACTATGCTCCGTAAGGCTTTCTAGCTTTTTATTTCAGTCTAAATTTGTTGCTTATCGTTGGGGATATGCACAGCAAAACATACACCAATCCGGCAGTCTCTCTATGTACAATTAGTATCACTGACTAAATTCTTGGCGCGCTGAAACCATCTTGCCCTCCCTGTCCGAACTGGTTCTCTCTCTCATTCATTCACATGAACTCACAGCCCGTGTGACGGTTACATAAGCAACTTGTTATATCATCAAGCTGCCTACTGGGCAAAGGGGTGGAATCTCTCCTGTCGAACAGGTCATAGCCAATGAGGCTTCTGTGTGGGCATGGCCTTCTGAGGATTCTGGGAACTCCTCTTTTCTTCCCTGGAGGCCGGACACAGACTCCCTCCCTTCTCCTTCCTGCTGTTGCGACACTCAGAGAGCTGGAGGAGACACGTGGAGACCCCTGCCAGGATTGAGATGCTTCCACTCCCGCTGGATTCTCGTGACCTTCTACCCTCTGCTCTGTGATCTTCCTGCATTTGACATCATTGCATGTGCTGTGTGAGTCTAAAGAGGAATTGATGGAATTTATGGAATGTATCGGACATCTGGGCTGACTGGGCTGGGCTGTTTTCTCAACATACAATTGCTCTCTCATATAAAGCTCTTTCTTAAATTCTGTGTGTGTGTGTGTGTGTGTGTGTGTGTGTGTAATCATTGTTCTGGTGGGAGTAGGAAACCCAGCCTTGCTCCTGGAGAGCTGCTGCTGGATTTGAACCGTCAACCCTGTGGGCTGCAGTCCCGTACACAACCACTACGCCACCGGGGCTCAGCCTAAAGCTCTTTCTTATACACACGAGTGTCTCTGGATTTGTTTCTCTCATCAGTTCAGACTAACACAGCCCCGATCTCATCTTTCTGATGTGATTGCCACTTTGATCCCATATCGATAGTTCTGGAAGAACCATGGAGGCTGACCTTTTTGATTCTTTTTTTTTTTGGGGGGGACGGGGGGGGCATCACTGCTCTCCGGAAGGCTGACCTTTTGGACAGGCCAAGATAAAACTATTTATTGCTTGGTTCGTAGATGACTTCAAGAGGTATTTTTGAAAAAAAATAAAAATAAATTTTTTAAAGAGGTATTTTTGGTATTTTAAAATCATCGCGGCTGAGCCCCGGTGGCGTAGTGGTTGCGCGCGGGACTGCGGCCCACTGGGACGGAGGTTCAAGTCCAGCAGTGGGGCTGGGCCTCCTACTCCCACCACCGGAGAGCAGGGATGCCAAAAAACAAAATATATCATCGCAAGGAGCTCGTTTGCTCGCTTTGATGATGCCAGAACATCTGGAATCAATGAGAATTTGAAGTTCTATTCTGTATTTTTCCCTTTTTGCACAGGCTTCTGTTAGTAATGTTCTATAAAACTGTTCAGTAATGGTCGCCAGGCACCATCCAGTTCTGGGCTTTTGGCAAAGGGATCAACACATCTAAGCTACATATTCCTACTCTGCCTACTCTCGCCATTCCGTGGCCTTCTGTGGCTCCAGGTGTCCACAGAGGCCAGGTGTTATCGCTCAGGTGGACACCTGCAAGCTCAGGCACTCCTCCGCGAACTAGAAGGCAGAACCAAAAGGACAAAAACAAACTCACAGCCATTGAGTCGCTGCTGACTAATTATGGCCCTATAGTAAAGTGACCAGGTTTTAAGCGGGCCACCACTGCCTGGGGGGGGGGGGGCTGATTCTTGATTAAAAATGTGGTCTATATGGAGCAACAAAAATTTTCATAGAGGGCTGAGCCCCGGGGGCGTAAGTGGTTGAGTGCGGGACTGCGGCTGGTGGGCTTGGCGGTTCAAATCCAGCGGCGGCTCTCAGGAGCAGCACTGGGTAGCGCCCACGACCACCAGAGGCGGTGATGCCCCCCACCCCCCAAAAAAATTTAAATTATATATATATATATATTTTTTTTTTTAGGCATCACTGCCCTCTGGTGGTGGGTGTAGGAGGTCCAGCCTTTGCTCCTGGGAGCTGGAATTGAACCTCCAACCCAGTGGGCCGCAGTCCCGCGCACAACCACTACGCCATCGGGGCTCAGCTAAATTATTTTTCACAGAACACAAAAATAGCGTTGTGGTATATTTATTTTAAAACACCGCGGGACGTTGTTAAATTTTAAAAAGCGGGGCGCCTGGTCACCTTATCCTCAAGGGCAGAGTAGAAGTGTCCCTGGGAGTCTGTTCAGTATTTTACCGGAGTAGAAAGCCTTGTCTTTTGACTTCAACGCTGTTGATGCTTTCAATCCACTGACCTTGAGGACTGGTGCCTAATGAGTAAACACGACACCATCAAGGCTCCTCTAGAGGATAGACCAGAAGCTCTAAACACCTCATTAATCCAATTCATTAGGATGTCCCTAAACTTCTAAATCAAGGAACCAAATTCCATGAGGTGTTTGGTTGTACAGAAGCAGCTACCCTCCGCCGCGCCCCCTTCCCCCCTCCCCCCCCGTCATGGTAAATATGCTTATCACACAACTTTGCCAAGTGTACTTTGACAGGTGTATAACTTACTAGCAATTATAATAATCAACTGTGCCACCCTACTGTTTAATTTTGTGTGTGTGTGTGGCATCACTGCCCTGGTGGGAGTAGGAAGCCCAGTCTTGCTCCTGGAGAGCTGCTACTGGATTTCAACCGTCCACCCTGTTGGCTGCAGTCCCGCACACCACCACTGCACCACCGGGGCTCAGTTTATTGATCTAACTTTCCCCATCATTGTTAACTTTCCCTCCCAACCCTTCAACTCCCCAAACCAAACTCACAGTCAATTCTGACTCAAATCAACCCTGGAAGAGACCTTAGAGTAGCCCCGGCAGCAGACTGGGCCATGCACTGAGCTGTGAGGCACAAGGTCGACGGTTCTAATCGACCAGTTGCTTCAAGGGGGGAAATTAAGCTTTCTACTCCTGTTCAGATTTATGGCCTTGGAAACTCAAAGGATGGGGCTACTTTGTCCTCTAGGTAAAGTGACTAGATTTTAAGTGGGACATCACTGACCGGGGGCAGGGGTGGGGGTGGTTCTTGATTAAAAATTCGATCTATGGGGCTGAGCCCCGGTGGCGTAGTGGTTGTACGCGGGACTGCGGCCCACTGGGATGGAGGTTCAATTCCAGTGGTGGGGCTGGGCCTCCTACTCCCACCACTGGAGAGCAGTGATGCCCCCCCCCCCAAAAAAAATTGATCTATATGGAGCAACAAGTTTCTTCATCCAACGCCAAAACAGTATTGTAATATATTTATCTTAATTTTAAAATGCCGCGGGACGTTGTTAAATTGTTAAAAAGTGGGGCGTCTGCTCACCTTACCTATAGGGTCTCTTTGAGTCCCATCTCTAAGGATCGCCAAGGAACTCCAGTCTGTGTACATTCCTCGCTTCTTCTCTTTGAATATAAATGAGGCGATGCAGTTTCTGTCCTTTTGCCATTGCCTGATTTCATTCAGCATCCTCTCTTCAAGTTCTATGCCGAGTGTGGCATGCCTCGAGACCTTGTTTCTCGTCCTGTCTGAAGAGTCAACCCTTTGATGTGTCGCATTTTATTGATCCATCCACCTGCTGGGAGAAACGTAGGTGACAACCTACGTTATAACCGACCCTAACCTGTAGGCTATTGTGAACGGTGCAGCAGTGAACATTGGTTTAGAAGTCCTTGCTGAAGTTCTGCTCTCAAGTCTTTGGTGTATCGACCTGGGATTGGCATCAGGGGATCAGGCGGTCGTTTTAGGGTCAGGTTTCTGGGTGTGAAAACAGTTACACGGCTGGCCACGAGAGCTCGACCATTTCCCGTTCCCACCAGCAATGGCCACACGTCCCCTATCCCTCCTTTGTGTTCCGAGAAAATAGTCAGACACGCTGGGTTCTCTGAGAAGAATGTGGCAGTGTTTCGCCCAGTTGTACCTGGGGCTCTGAAGTAGCACTGTGGATGGCTCCTCACACTAATGTCAGCCAGCTGTGGACTGGATGAGGGTTCCAATCACCGCACCCCCTCCCGCCCCCCCACCCCTTAAGCCAACATTTGGGATTTGTTTGTTTGGTTGCTTGGTTGGTTGAATTTTATCCAACCTAGTGCGTCCAGCAGGCACATGTTAGGCTGCGAGCCGCCAGTTCGAAACTACCAAGAGCCCTGTGGTGGGAAGATGGGGCTTTCAACTCCTGTAAACAGCTATCATCCCCAAAGCTCACAGCGGCGGGTCTGTCCCATCCTGTCAGGACATCGTGAGTCCATACTGACTCGGTGGCAGTGAGTTTCTTTCAGTGGATCCACGGGGGTTTCAAAGACTGATTTTTCAGAAGAATGCTGCCTGCCAACTTTACTCTTTTGAAGAGGAAATGCAAATCTCCAATCTTTTTGTTAGCAGCCAAGAACCTTAGCTGGTTACGCTGTTCAAGGACGCCCTAAAAGCTAACTGCCCACAGAACAGAGCTCTTGAAAGCCAAGTCTGCATCTCACTCCTCTGTGAAGCCCTCCTTGTGCTTTGCAGGTAATAGCCAATGGCTGCATGAATGAACGCACAGCAAGTCTGCCTCTTCTGGGCTGAGCCCCAGTGGCATAGTGGTTGTGTGTGGGACTGCGGCCCTCTGGTTGGTGGTTCAAATCCAGCAGCAGCTCTCCAGGAGCAAAGACTGGGCCCCCTACTCCCACCAGTGCAGTGTTGCCCCCCCCCAAAAAAAAAAAACAAGAAAAAAAGAAAGTATACCTTGTCCCACAATCCACTGGGACTCACCCCTGTCCTGACACATTGCCCATACAAGGAGGCCATGGCAGATGGGGCTGTACTACAGGAGACAGGCTGCTAAAAGGAACTGGCTGGAGAAAAGCCACCCTGACTTTGGTTCTTGTAAGCTCACCACTCCTGTTAGAATGATCTTTGCCTTCTTGTTGGCAGGCACCTCAAAGATCTCCCTGCCAAGCCTGTTGCTCCCCGTTCAGTTACTGTCCATATCATCATCCATCTAGCTATGGTGAAAGGAAGAAAGATGCAAACCATAGCCATGGGTCCCAGGAAACAAACTTATTATTTTGAAAATTGACAAAGTTCATGAATTAACATTTGTCATTTTTTTTCTATATAAACTGGATATCTCTGGGTAACTCAATAGGTGATAGGAGATGTTAACCCTCCTTAGAGAAGTGTTTCCACTAATAGACAAAGTAGAAATGATGGAATCGAAGCATCCACCTGCAGAACCGGTTCTTTTAGAAGAATCAGGACAAAGTGGGGTTCCTATGAGGTCTGTGTGATCATGAGGTGCCAACAGGATCAGGTATCAGGCATCAGAAGATCCAAGACAAACAATCATATCAATGTGAAGGGGTGGAGCAGGGGCAGAGTGGAGACCCAAAAGTCCATCTGTAGACAGTTGAATATATCCCCTCACAGGTTGGACACAAAGAAGGGACAAGCCAGCCAGGGTGCAATATAGCACTGACAAAAGAGACAACATATTCCTCTAGTTCTTTTTTGGTTTTTTTTTCAGGGGGGGGCATCACTGCCCTCTGTTGGTGAGAGTAGGAGGTCCAGTCTTTGCTCCTGTGGAGCCGCTGCTGGTCTTGAACCTCCATCCCAGTGGGCCGCAGTCCCGCACACAACCACTACGCCACTGCAGCTCAGCCTTCCTCTAGTTCTTTAACGAAGAACTTACAAATCTGGCTAGAAAAAAAATAATAATAAAATAAACTTTTAAGGGCTGAGCCCCAGTGGCGTAGTGGTTGTGCCCGGAACTGTGGCCCACTGGGACAGAGGTTCAATTCCAGCAATGGGGCTGGGCCTCCTACTCCCACCACCGGAGAGCAGTGATGCCAAAAACAAAACAAAACAAAACAAAAATCTGGCTAGACCAGAGCTTGTACACTGGTATAAACAAGAGCTCTGGACAACATGAAATACAGGAGAGATAAATCCGTCAAGAACAATAACAGGGGGGCTGAGCCCCAGTGGTGTAGTGGTTGTGCGCAGGACTGCAAGCCACTGGGATGGAGGTTCAAGTCCAGCAGCAGCTCCACAGAGCAAAGGCTGGGCCTCCTACTCCCACCACCTGAGGGCAGTGATGCCCACAAAACAAAACTAAACAAAACAAAAAAGAACAATAACAGGAGTCTCGATACCATGAGGGTAAGGGGAAGAAAGAAGGAACCCATTGCAATGATCAATCAGATAACCACCCTCCACCATGACCAAGGATGTTGAACAACAGAAACATGGGTGAAGGGAAAGAACGAACAGTGTAAGATATGAAAAGAAAAACAATGTATAATTTATCAAGAGTTCGTGAGGGCTGAGCCCCGGTGGCGTAGTGGTTGTGCGCGGGACTGCGGCCCACTGGGTTGGAGGTTCGATTCCAGCGCCACGGAGCAAAGGCTGGGCCTCCTACTCCCACCACCTGGGCAGTGATGCCCTAAAAAAAAAAATAATAAAATTAAAAAAAAAAAAAAAAAAAAGAGTTCGTGAGTGGGGGGACGTGGGGGAGGGAGGAAAAAATGAGGAGCTGATATAAAGGGCTCAAGTAGAAAGAAAATGTTTTGAAAGGATGATGGCAATGTAGGTACAAATGCGGTTGACATGATGGATGTATGGATTGTTATGAGAGCTGTAAGAGTCCCCAATAAAATGATTAAAAACAAATTAAATAAAGATATCCCCAATATCCAACTTTTCCAAGTTGCTGTACTACTTCATTATCCCTACCATCAACCCTTCCTTCTCCCCTTGGCACTTTGAGTGCTATAATTCGCTGCAAGAGCTCACAGAACTCATGAACTGTCAAGGAAATGACATGTTTTGGGAGGCTGGAAAAAAAAATCTCAAATATGTAGGTTAACCATACATCTGGAAGGTCATGACAAATCCCAATCAGTAGGTCAGAACACAAGACACTGATTCATCAGGTTTTGTAAACTAGTAAATCACACGTCAAATGATAGACTGCTGGCTGGTGTTCTAAGAAGCGGAGGTCTGAAGATGATTTGCCAGGAGCAGCATTCAGAACAAGAGTAAGCATCTGGGGCCGAGCCCCGGTGGCGTTGAGTGGCTGAGTGCGGGACTGCGGCCCGCGGGCTTGGCGGTTCACATCCAGCGGTGGCTCTCAGGAGCGGCACTGGGTAGCGCCCACGGCCACTAGAAGTGGGCAGTGATGCCCCCCCACACACAAAAAAAGAGTGAGCATCCAAGTACATTGGCTACAGACCAATGCACTCCTTACGTCAGCAAATCAGGACAAGGATGTGAAAGGTAGTGAGATGGTCAAGCTGTATACAGATATGTAGGTGAGGCAATTGAAAATACTCTTATTTGCATCAGACTTATGCAACGCATCTTTTGTCCCCTTGACTGCTGCTCCCAGGAGCACTGATTGCAGAGCCACACAAGATTAAATACTTGATAATAGGGCTGAGCCCCGGTGGCGTAGTGGTTGTGCATGGGACTGTGGCCCACTGGGACAGAGGTTCAATTCCAGCAGTGGGGCCGGGACTCCTACTCCCACCACCGGAGAGCAGTAATGCCCCCCCCAAAAAATACATATAAATAAATAAATATTTGATAATATTAATTTCACCTCTCTCTTTTTTTTCCAACTCTCTTTTATTGTGATATAAATCACCCGTTGGTGCAATTGTGAGGGCTTTTGTCTTCTTTACATTTCATTGTCAACCATACGAAAGACCGTAATTCTTGATCTTCAGCAGCAAATGTTTCAAGTCCTGCTTCCTTTCAGAAAGAGATGGTGGGAAACAAAAGGTTTCTACCCAGGTTGTTCCCCTAGTTATTGTATGCCCAACCCCTAGGACACTGCTTATAATCTCCTTGAGGGCACAGTCATCCAGAGCAATCAGACGGTTGTCGGTCTCACCATAGGTGGGGGTCACTCCCAGCTGACAATGATGGGAGACTGCTTTCCCGAAGGAGAACTCAGAATAAGTCAAGCCAGCTCAAGGACATCTAAGGGTAGGCTGCCATCTTGAATCTAGGATCCGCCCATCTTATCATATGTGTACCCCTAGTCCCTCCCCCTCCTAGTGCATGGACACCCCGAGGTCGTTCTCCTCTCACTGATTGTGTTACCTATGTTACAACCTCTTCCTGTGACATATGTGTTACCTGTAATTAGGGGGGCTTGCAGGCCCCTGAGTATTTATAAGCCTTGCTTAGAAATATATTCTTTCTTTTCTTATCTCCCCATCTCCCACCTCCATGTGGACCACCGAGAGAGGCTGAGGTGAACATGGTACCATAATATGTGTCTGACTCTGTTAGGTTTTCTCGAGAAGAGATATATACCTCGGTCCTTGGCTCCGCAGGAGAAAGAATTCACACTGAAGCCTGGTTTGTGATCCAAACGCGTTTGATGAACGTTAGACGTCTCAGGTTCACACAGGCACCCACAGGGTCCCTCACCTCCGACTGCCTGCCAGGAAGCTGTGCAAGAAAAGTCACGAGACCGCTCCAGGCTCCGGCCTTTGCAGGCGTGGTTGAGGACCCTGGTTGAGCCCACTGGCTGAATTGAATTCACCTGGTCTAGGTGAGTCAATCCAGGTGTAGTCTTTCAGGCCAGAAGCCTGGACCTCAGAGCATGCGCAGTGTACCACCCTTTCCTGGCCAATAGCGCAAACCTCTGAGCATGTGCAACGGAGTCCCTTCTCCCTATACCATTCTACCTAACAGCGCCTTTATTTGATCTTCTCTCCTCCCTTCCCTATTCTCTATGACTTTAATCTTTATATATCATTGCTGTACAGTGGCGCCCCTGGAGCCCCCACAATTGTCAGAGACTGGTTACCCTGACAAATAATATTAGGCCATCTTCCTCCAATCCTGATCCTACAGTCTTCTTCATATAAGCCAGCGTCTCTGATTATCTGCTCAGCATATGGACTGAATCCATATAGTGAAAGGACACCATCTTGACGCACAATTCCCCTGATTCTAAACCAAGAAGCATGTTCACACAACTCCTTCTTGATTCATGTACAGGTTCTGTGTGACCACAATGACATGTTCTGGAAGTCTTTAATACTATCGATTTTTTCAATACTTTCAATAATTTTATTGGGGGATCTTACAGCTCCTCTAACATTCCATACATCCTTTGTTTTTGTTTTGGGGCGTCACTGCCCTCTGGTGGTAGGAGTAGGAGGCCCAGCCTTTGCTCCTGTGGAGCTGGAATTGAACCTCCATCCCAGTGGGCCGCAGTCCCGCGCACAACCGCTACGCCACCGGGGTTCAGCCCTCTTTTTTCTTTTTTAAATGTATTGTCTCTACCTGTTGTTTACTCAGCCCTTGACCACCTCACTCCTTGTGGATACAATAGACTTGATCAAACCCCACCACACCTCCTCACCACTATTTCCAGGTCTCTTGTTGTTATGTCATCCCTGAGTTCCTTGGCTCTCCACTCCCTCTCCCTGCCCCATCCTCTCCCATGTTCCTCCAGGACTACTGTTTTCTACTGTTTGTTTTCTACTCAGGATTGTTTGTCCCGCCTATTTTATATAGATAGGCAAAAGGCGGGGCAGGGGGTGGGGGAAACACCCTGATAAATAGTTCCAGGTCTGGCTGCTGCCCTTATGAATATTTTCTAGTAGAGCCTGATGAGGTGCCAAACCCTGTCCCCTGAGTCAGAGGTCTAGTCTCAGGCTTCCTCGGGGACTTGATTACTTTGCTCCTCTTGTTGCCCTGTTGAACTCCCGTCTCGTTTCACCCCGCTGTGGGTGGGGCTGACCGGGCACACTTTCCTCACAGTGTCTCCAGTGCTGTTCCCCAAAGCACTACATACAGGTCAATGAGGGAACGTCGAGTCTCATGGTGGGTCCAGCACTGTGGCCCTCTCTGTGCATTGGTGAAATGATGGTGGTCCTCTCTCCCCCTTAGAAGCTAGAGTCTCTCTGATGCTACTACACAGTTTTCGCCAAAATATAAATAAGGATAACGAGATATCACTCCATACTCCAGAAATAGCTCTCTCTCTCTCTCTCTCTCTCTCTATATATATATATATATATATATATATATGAAACAGATGCCCCCCCCCAAAAAAAAAAGAATAACAGGTGTTAGTGATAATGTAGAGAAACTGGAACTCTTAAACATTGTCAATGGGAATGCAAATTAGGGAAAACACCTTTTTTTTTTTTTTTTTTTTTTGGCATCCCTGTTCTCCGGCGGTAGGAGTAGGAGGCCCAGCCCCACTGCTGGAATTGAACCTCCGTCCCAGTGGGCCGCAGTCCCGCGCACAACCACTACGCCACCGGGGCTCAGCCCGGGAAAACACCTTTGAAGGCAGTTTGGAAAGTCTTCAAGCAATTAAGAGTGCAATATGCAATATCGCAACAAGCAATATGCTGGTATCATATGAACCAGCAGTTCTACCTCAGTGTATATACTCAAGAGCATTGAAAATAAATCCCCACAAAACTGGTACACAAAAGTCTACCATAATATTATTTACGATCGCCAGAGTAGATAACAACCCAAATGCCCCTTAACTGACTGATAAATGGGTAACTAAAATGTAGTGTATCCTTAAAATGGAATATTACTTGATAATAAAAATGAATGACATCCTGATGCGTGCTACAACACGGGCAGACCTGGAAAGCATTATAACACGTAAAGAAGTCAGACCCCCCCCCCTGCCCAAATGTGATTGACTTAACGACACCCTGGTGTCGTGGTTACGAGTTGGGCTGTGAGCCGCCTGGTCCCCCGTTCAAAGCCACCAGCATCTCTGAGGGAGAGAGATGGGACTTTCTGACCCCATCGACAGTTACAGCTGTGGAAACCCCCAGGAGGTGACCTCGGAGTCCAGCAAGGACTCCATGGCAGCAAGCCTGGTTTGAGAGAGAGAGACAAGTCCCTGAAGATGGCAAGTCGTGCACAGGTAGGCTCCCAAGGGCTCAGGGAGAAGGAGCGACGCGTGATCATAGGAAGAAGCTTTTGGCTTCTTTTTCGCTCTCGCATCGCTGCCCTGGTGGGGTAGGAAGCCCGGCCTTGCTCCTGGAGAGCGGCTGCTGGATTTGAACCGTCAACCCTGTGGGCTGCAGTCCCGCACACAACCACTGCGCCACCGGGGCTCAGCCCTAGTTTCTAAATAATTGTTACTAGCCTTCTGTGAGAGACTATCTGCGTACAGGTTGCAAGAGCACACCCGCATTTTCGTGGCTACTTTTGTTATCACTTTCTTTATCTTCTCTTGAGCAATCCAAGGTAATTGGGTCTTGTTTGCCCTCGAATATCTTTAATTGTTCTTTGCTTTTTCTCTTGACTTTTTTCTCTTGATGTTGGTATAAGTTCTCCACCTGTGAGGATGGGAGCAGCTCATTCTTCTTTGTGTGTGTGTGTGTGTGTGTGTGTGTGTGTGTGTGTGTGTGTTTGGGCATCACTGCTCTCCGGTGGTGGGAGTAGGAGGCCCAGCCCCACTGCTGGAATTGAACCTCCGTCCCAGTGGGCCGCAGTCCCGCGCACAACCACTACGCCACCGGGGCTCAGCCCGGGAGCAGCTTATTCTTACTTAAAATGGGCTTAGTTAATCCCCAACGCTCAGCAGATTAAGACTGCTACCCCCGTCCCACAATCTATCTCACCTAATTACCAAGGCACACATTTTGCAATGGATTTTTTTTTAATGAATCATTTTATTGGGGGCTCATACAACTCCCATCACAATCCATACAAACATCAATTGTATGCAGGCTACATTTACACACCCATTGCCATCATCACTCTAAAAACATCCTCCCTCCCTCCAGGCCCCCAATATCAGCTCCCTATATTTCCCTTCCTCCCCCCCCCCTTGAACCCTTGGTAATTTACAAATTGTTATTACTTTCATACTGTACACTGTCCAATGTGTCCCAGTACTCGCTTCCCTGTTGTCCGTGTCCCAGAGAGGAGGCTACGTGTAGATCCCTGAAGTTGGTTCTCCCTTTCGATTCCTCCATCCCTCCACCCTCCTGGTATTACCACTCCTATTACTAGTCTTGATGGATCATCTATCCTAAGTTTCCCATATTTCCAACTTCACTGTACATCTCCTGGTCTACCTGGATTTATGTGGTAGAATTGGGGTCATGATAGTGGGTGGGAGGCAGCATGGGAACTAGAGGAAGGTTGCATATTTCATTGCTATTACCCTGTATCTTACCTGGCTCCTCTCCTTGTAACCCCTCTGCAAGAGGATGTCACCTCACCTATTGATGGGCTTTGGGTCCCCAATCTGAACTCTCCCTCATTAATAATAATATAATTTTAGCTCTTTGATGCCTGACACCGTTTGCAATGAATTTTTTTCCTTTTTTTTCTGGGCATCACTGCCTCTGGTGGTCGTGGGTGCTATCCTGTGCTGTTCCTGAGAGCCGCCGCTGGATTTGAACCACCAAGCCCGCGGGCTGCAGTCCCACACTCAACCACTTACGCCACCAGGGCTCAGCCTGCAATAGATTTTTTTTGTTTTTTGTTTTTTGGGCATCACTGCTCTCTGGTGGTGGGAGTAGAAGGCCCAGCCCCACTGATGGAATTGAACATCCGTCCCAGTGGGCCGCAATCCCGCGCACAACCACTATGCCACCGGGGCTCAGCCCTGCAATGGATTTTTAACAAAGGCGTCATCATAAATCTGTTACTCAAGTAGGATGCTTGCAAATGTTGGGTCTCTTCCTTCCCGGATGGTGGGGATAGAGAGTCTATGATATTCTTGAGGACATGAAGCAATAACAGTAGACTCCAGAAGTCCTGAAATACTAAGCCATATCTTTCACCTGTGATTATCCTATATCTGCCTCCAGGGACCCTTCCACTGTACCTACCTCACCAACAGGGATGATACACACACCTCCGTTCAAATGTCTGAAATGGCTCACAGTGGGAAGGGATTCTGAATAGGTGGTGATAAAAAGGTTGGCGTAAGTGGTTGAGTGCGGAACTGCGGCCCGCGGGCTTGGCAGTTCAAATCTAGCGGCTGGGTGGCGCCCATGACCACCAGAGGCAGTGATGCCCACAAAAAAAGGAGGGCAGGGAGGGGACTGGACTGGAGAGCAGCTAGTGGGCATAGGGAAAGGCTGGTGGGCTTCAGGAACGGGGAAGAAGTAACCTTCAGGCTCAGGCAACTCAGGAGCAGGAGAGAGGAGCAGATGCAGAAAGCCCAGGGGGCAGCACCTGGCAGTGGCCACCCTGGGAGGAGGAAGAGGCTGCTGGGGGCAGCCTACCTGGTGATTGCAGGAGGGAAAGGACTAAGGCCAGAAAGGTAAACGGCTGCCAACAGAGCTTTAGGCCAAGAAGGAGTTATATATCCAGCAAATATCCCAGCCCAGTCCAGATCAAGTCCGTAAGTCTGATACCTGTCCCTAAACCCCTCTTCAGACTCATGCAGTCACATGCAGCGATGCACAAGCAGGAAGATCACAGACTGGTGGGTACAAAGTCTTGCGGCTCCGAGACGGAGGTGGGAGTGTCACCAGGCTCTGGCAGGTCTCACCACAGGAGGGTGCAGGCAGAGAGGAGGGAGAAGCTCCCAGGTCCCTCCTGATGAGGCCACGCCCACAAGGAGTTACCAGCAGGCTGTGACCTGATTGACCAGGCTAGACTCCACCCCTACACTTTTACATAGCAGGTTGTCATGAAAGTGTGTAACCACCACACAGGCTGATGCAGAAGAACGAAATAACAAAATCCACCAGCCAACTTGAGCTCCTAGATATACAGAGCATTCCACCCAGCAACAACGCAGGGATCCAGGATCCATAAAACAGTCTTGGTACATCTAGCTCTCTCCTGTCTCCTCCGACATCATGTATTTCCTGATCGAAGGCCTCCGGTTACAAGTCTACTTCAGGTAGAGACCACTTCACCCAGTGGAGTTCGCTCCTGGAATCTCCCAAGCCAGCCCCAGGATTCAGTGTCCCAGCATTCCACGGCCTCCAGCATGGGTCCCCGGGGTACCCACAGAGGCCTGAGTTCAAGGTTGCCTATCCTCTGCACACCACCAAAGACACCTTGCTTTTCTGTTTTGTTGTCGTTTGTTTGTTGGACACTAGTTTGTCATAAATGAACTTAAGCCCGTTAGTGAAGTCAATTTGAACTTGCTTTTGGTCCTCAGTGCCTTTTCTAAGTCACACCAGCCAGCAGACATGTCTCTCTGGTCTGAGATGTCTCACACAACGCCTTTGCCTCTACCCTGCACCAGCAAACGTGACAAACTTCCACTAGCCTGAGACCAGTAGACCCAGATGTCGCCCGGTTACCACTACTGACCGCTCTGAAAGGATCACAATACAAGGTCAAAAAGGCAGAACAGTATGCAAAAGCATACAAAATACCAAGTGCAGGCTGAGCCCCGGTGGTGTAGTGGTTGTGCGCAGGACTACGGCCCACTGGGATGGAGGTTCCATTCCAGCTCACAGGAGCAACTGCTGGGCCTCCTACTCCTACCACTAGAGGGCAGTGATGCCTAAAAAACTAAAAAAAAAAAAAAGTTAAAAAAAATACCAAGTGCACTGGTCTGATAACCCGTGGAACCACCAAGGGTATCCTTGGATACCCTTCAAACCCAAAACTCAACTCAGTCCCAAAGATCACTTTTCAACCAAATGGTAGACGAGCACATAACGTGAACAATCACTGCCTCAGAACAATCCGTTTAGGAGACCAGCGAGATGGTATTTGCCTCCAGACCTCAGAGGCAGGAAAGGAAGGCAATAAAGGGGTCTCCTGGAGGAAGGAGGGAGCGTGCTCGGGCACTGAAGGGATTGCAAAGAATGTCAGGGAACAAAACATGTTCAAATTATTGAAAGGAAAATGAATCTGCTCTATAAACTTTCATTCAAACCGCAATGGAGGGCTGAGCCCCGGTGGCGTAGTGGTTGTGCGCGGGACTGCGGCCCACTGGGACGGAGGTTCGATTCCAGCAGTGGGGCTGGGCCTCCTCCTCCCACCGCCGGAGAGCAGTGATGCCCCCCCAAAAAAACCACAATGGAATGTTAATATTGTTTGTCCAATTTATTTATTTATTTCCAATAATTGTATTGGGGGCTCTTGCAGCTCTCATGACATTCAATGCGTCATTTGTATAAAGCATATTTGTACACACGTTGCCATCTTCTTTTCAAAATATTTTCTACTTCAGCCCTTGGTATAAGCTCCTCTTTCCCTCTCCTTTTTTTTGGGGGGGGGGCATCACTGCCTCTGGTGGTCGTGGGCGCTACCCAGTGCTGCTCCTGAGAGCCGCTGCTGGATTTGAATCGCCAAGCCCGCGGGCCGCAGTCCTACGCTCAACCACTTACGCCACCGGGGATCAGCCCAACCTTTTTTATATATAAATCATTTTATTGGGGGCCCATCATGATCCATACATACGTCAGTTGTATGCAGACCACATTTGCACACTTGTTGCCATCATCACTCTCAAAACATCCTCCCTCCACTTAGACCCGCAGTACCAGCTCCCCATATTTCCCCTCCCTCCCCACTCCCCCCATGAACCCCTAGTAATTTACAAATTGTTATTACTTTTTCATGTTGTACACTGTCCAATGTGTCCCTTCACTCACTTCCCTGTTGTCTGTACCCCAGAGAGGAGGTTATATGTAGATTCCTGAAATTGGTTCCGCCTTTCTATTCCACCATCCCTCCAACCTCCCAGTATCATCACTCCCATCACTGGTCCTAAAGGGATCATCTCTCCTAAATTCCCCATGTTAATGGGGAATCTCTCCTAAATTCCGGAATGTTAATTTTTAAAACTTCAAGGAGAGTGGAAAGGGGAGACAATAACAAGGAGTACCAGAAAGAAGAAAATGTTTTAAAACAGATGTGGTGAGGATTGTACAGTTCTTCTTGATACGATTGAACTATTGAATTGCGTGATATGTGGATTGCGTCCCAATAAAACTGTTTATTAAAAACAAACAATAAAACTTCAGTGGATCACAGTTTCTTGTAGGACTGTGGCCAACCCGACAGGAGTGAACCTGATTTTGAAAAGTCAGGTAGCAGCTGGTGATTTGCCAAATCTTGATACTGACAGTCCAGAAAGGGGAGTGAGTTGCCCAAAGTTACTTGTGAGTGCACAGTAGGACAGGGACCCCAGTGCTCTCCTCAACACACCACTGCCCCCAAACTATTCCTTGATGATTCCCTAGCCCTGAGCCCTCCACCACACTTGAGAAAATACATTCCCGTTGACTTCTGAGACAGTCACTTTTCACAGGAGTAGAAAGCCCTGTGTTCCCCCAAGGATAAAGTGACCAGACGTGCTGCTTTTACGATGTCTGTTTTCTTTTTTTTTTTTTTTTGGGGGGGGGAGGTGCGTCACTGCTCTCCGGTGGTGGGAGTAGGAGGCCCAGCCCCACTGCTGGAATTGAACCTCCGTCCCAGTGGGCCACAGTCCCGCGCACAACCACTACGCCACCGGGGCTCAGCCCAGACGTGCTGCTTTTAAACAACTTAACCACGCCCCGTGGGGTTTTTTAATTAAAATAAATATATTTCAATACTATGTTTGCATTCTATGAACTTTTTTTTTGTTTTTTTGGGCATAACTGCCCTCTGGTGGTGGGAGTAGGAGGCCTAGCCTTTGCTCCTGTGGAGCTGGAATTGAACCTCCATCCCAGTGGGCCGCAGTTCCATGCACAACCACTACACCACTGGGGCTCAGCCCTCTGTGAGCATTTTTGTTGCTCCATATAGACCAAATTTTTCATCAAGATCCCTCCCCTCACCCCCAGTCAATGGTACCCTGCTTAAAATCCGGTCACTTTGCCCAAGGAGTGACTGGTGGCTTCAAACTGCTAACCTCACGGTTAGAAGCCCAACACATAACCACTACACCAACAGAGATGCCTCCTCAGACTTTTCAACATTTCCACTTCACTTAATGACTCACAGTCACACCTCAGACTGTGCTTCTCCAGTGCTGCACACGTCAGTGAGTGCCCAGAGACCAGGGAAATCCCAGAACCCCGTCTAGAGCCAAGGGGGATGGCGGACTCCCTGGTGAGTATCAGGGTGACTTATGCCTCACATCACCAGACGCCTTCTCAGTTCAGGTCCCAGGGGCCGCTCAGAGCGCAACAGGTACCAGGTGGCTGGCTGCTCAGAGGTCTTAGGGTCCTCACAGAGAGCCAGAGGGTCCTCCCTGGATGACTCCTGATGCTGAACACTCTGGAGCCATGTCCACCTTCTTGGAGAAGGAGAGAGTAAGATGTGGTAAAGAAAATCAAGTAAGCCTTGGCATACTTGGAGAGAATCCCTCAGAGTTTATGAGATTTAGGGCATGTGGCTTTTCTTGTGTACGATAATTTGTAACATTAGGGTCATAGGAGGGGGTACCCCCAAAATACGGAACTGCGCTGGGCAGAATAGAACTCTCATACGTACGCATATTCCCCCCGCTAGGTGAGCCTTGAGCAACTCGCTCTGAGTTAGTGCACCCAGTGGCATCCCCCGGGAAGGTTCTCTCTGCTCACAGCGAATTTTTTTTCCCACAAAAGCAGTTTCTCTGGAACCTCACTTTTCGTGATGACCAATTTGAGAGACCAGTGTGAGGCGGCGACATTGTTTCCTGCACAGGAAAAATGTCGCTGAGACTGTTGTGATGTTGAACACAGGGTACAAGGACAGCGCTATGGGGAAAAAACTCAAGTGTACCAGTGGTTTTCTCATTTCGAAAATGGCAAAATGTGGATTGGGGACAAACCTCGTTCTGGATGTCTGTCAACTTCTTGAAGGGATGAAAGTATCGACTCCTGGTACCTTTGGAGCTTGTTCCACCAGGTCAGACAGTTCCTAAAGCATTCTATTTAGAGGTTCTGAAAAGATGGCATCACGGTGTGCAACAACAAAGGCCTGAGGTGACAGGCGGGGGGCTGGTTTTGTCACCAGGGCAATGCACCTGTTCACACAGCCATCACAATGTGCCAGTTTGGGGGAGGGGCCGGGTAATCAAAAGATCATTTTATTGGGGACTCTTACAGCTGTGGCGACAAGCCATACATAGATTGATTGCATCAGGCGCATGTTGCCTTCATTCTTTTCTAGACACTTACTTCCTGTTGAACCCCTGGTATCAGCTTTTTTCTCTTCCCCATAACCCCTTGAGAGATTATAAATTATTATTTTCATATCTCATACCGACTGCTAGCTCCCTTCCCCCATGTTTTCTATTGTTCTACCCCCTGGAGAAGGGTATGTGGCTATGTATCCATCATTGTGATCGGTTCCCCTTTTCTCCCTTCCTCTCATTCCTTTCCCCCTACCCTTCTGGCATCGCTATTCCCACTCCTGTTCCTGGCTTCCCTGTGTCATGATGCATCCATGTAAATATGTGCACAAAAGTTACCAAGTGAGGGCTGAGCCCCGGTGGCGTAGTGGTTGTGCGCGGGACTGTGGCCCACTGGGATGGAGGTTCAATTCTGGCTCCCAGGAGCAAAGGCTGGCAACTCCTTCTCCCACCAACTGAGGGCAGTGATGCCTTAAAAAAAAAAAAAAAAGTTACCAAGTGAGGGGAACTGTCTGGTTTGCAAAAGACTAGGCAATTTGTGTGTTGTGTAAAAATACAGTTTTTTTTTTAATTGTCAGAGCTCCGTGAAAGCAGTGGTTTTTGTCTGGCTGGTCCATGACGATGGCCCCAGCTCCGGAAACCAGGTAGACACAGATGTAGGCTACTCGGTAATCAAAGTATTGCTGCCTCATGTATGGTGAACGCTTTCACCTGGGTTTCACCCAGCAAAAAACATGTGCAACTGTCCAGTACAGATTGGGAAGTAAGCACACGTAGGTCTGTGCTTGTCTGGCTTCCTGGGGGCTCCATCCCTGTCAAGGGCTATACATTTGAAAAGCTATTTTGATTCCATGGGAAGGGTCTGAGGGGGCGGAAGAAAGTCCAGCCATACTAGGAAGCAGAATCGCGGATGTTCACAGCAAACGAGGTGTCTTTGTTGGGGTCGCCTCCGTAATAACCCATAGAGACCTTGGGCACGCCGGATCAAAACCCTGCCCGGTCCTGCACCCGGCATCGTCCCGGTGCGTGATGCAGCCACTGTGTGGGCCCATCTGGTCCAAAGTCTTCCTCGATTGCGATCCTGCTGCTTTACGGAGGACCGGTCTCTCCTGACATGCCCAAAGGACACCTGGGCATTCTTTTGTGTCTCCAGACCGGGACGCCTTCCCACTTCAAGTAGGAAGGCAAAGGGTCCAG
Source organism: Nesogale talazaci (assembly GCA_004026705.1). Lineage (NCBI taxonomy): Eukaryota > Metazoa > Chordata > Mammalia > Afrosoricida > Tenrecidae > Nesogale > Nesogale talazaci. Next base: position 24,482 of record PVJH01025101.1, read on the forward strand.
ACCCGACTCGTCGTCCCCTCTCCAGAACCAGGGAGCCTCAGAGGAGAGCCCAGGTCTATTCCAGTCTCTAAGTTGAAATGTCCCGCTGACCGGCTGGTCAGCTCTTTGCACCCGGAGCAGGAGTCCGGCCTCCTGGCCTCTTCAATGACTACAGACGGCTGCCCGCAGGCGCCCTGAGGACCCAGCCCAGAGAACTAACTCTCGGGGGCGAGTTCGGAACTCTGCTCTCTCCGGAGCGGTGGCAACATCAGTAGCGTTGCATTCGACTGTTGAGCTCCTAACATAGTCGTGCAAACAAAATGACCCACTCCTGACGGATGCAAAAAAAAAAAAAAAAGGCCATCGAATCCTGCCTGCTTGCATGCGTGATCTTCCGTTTTGTTTTGGTTTTTTTTGAGGCGGGGAGGAGGGCATCACTGCGCTCTGGTGGTCGTGGGCACTACCCAGTGCCACTCCTGAGAGCCGCCGCTGGATTTGAACCGCCAAGGCCGCTGGCTTGAAATTTCGTTTTGTTTTGTTTTTCTGTTTGTTACATGCGTGGTCCTGACATGCTGTCTTCCTCATCTTCAGGGCACATGGCACGGGAGGGGCCAGCACGGCATTGCACCCACATCTTGACCTTCACATCCCTGCTATCCCCCCAGAGCCTTTCTCCCACCACCGGCAAACCCCTCTCTCTTCCCTGTGGGGTGTGTGCTGCTTGACCCCGGCAACCTGCTACTCCATGAGCCCCCAGAGCCAATGTTAGCCAAGTCTGTCTCTGTGTATCCTTCCCCCGCGCGCCCCACTCCGGGATGTTCCTCTGACCCCCATATGTGACGAGACTCAGCACTGTGCAATGCCTGACTTCCGTCACTGGGCATTGGGTTCTCAGGAAGTTCTGTGACGGATGCCCTATGGGCACTAAAAAAAAAAAAAAAAAAGTCAAAATGGAATATAACTCCCTTGATTTTTCAGGCAGACATGAGCCAGATTCTTGTGCCAAGGGATATATCATTCGATACTGTGTGCTGTTCCATCGAGGAGCCCTGGTGGTGTCATGGGTGACAAGTTGAGCTGCTAACTGCAAGGTCGCAGTTCGACACCGCCAGAGGCTCCTTGGAGGAACGAGGAGGCTTTCTACTCCCGTCAGCAGCTAGTCTCCGAAACTCACAGGGGAGGTTCTAACCTGTCCGATAGGGGTCACTATGAGTGGGCACTGACTCGATGGTGGTGAGTTTCGTTTCGTCTCGTTCCATGCCTCTCAACGTACAGGCTTGAAAACCTGGTAAACTGCCTCTCGCATGTTCAACACATGAGCGACATATGAAGGAGGTTCAGCTTTCCAAGTCTAAGAGGAAAGAAGTCTGCTAAGTCGAATAAGCGGGCAAGAGTCATACTTAAAACACGGCTGCTTCATAATAAATGCAGTCAAATGGAAAGATGTCAGAAAATGTAATGATCAGGGACTGAGCCCCGGTGGCGCAGTGGTTGTGCACGGGACTGCGGCCCACTGGGACGGAGGTTCAATTCCAGCTCCACAGGAGCAAAGCCTGGGCCTCCTAAAAAACTAAAAAAACTGAAAAAAGGGCTGAGCCCCGGTGGCGTAGTGGTTGTGTGAGGGACTGTGGCCCACTGGGACGGAGGTTCAATTCCAGCAGTGGGGCTGGGCCTCCTACCGCCGCCGGAGAACAGTGATGCCCCCCCGCCAAAAAAAAAAAAGTTAAAAAAAAAAAAGAAAAAATGTAATGATCAGAAAACAAATATCACAACAAATTATTATATTTTAGTGCTGATGCCTGCCGGCTTCTTGGCTGGTGCCAGCCAGCTTCTTGAACCTGTGAACAAAGAGGATAAGATAAGGCTATATACAAAAGCTGGGAACGGGAGGATGGAGTCTGAAGACAGCCGCCCCAAGTTTAATAAAGACAGTCCTTTCATAAGTCCAAGGCATTACATAATATAATATACATAATACTCTTTCCCATGACTAAGGAACATCAATATCTTATGTGAAGTTCACCACACTCATTCTCATCAGCTATCTCTTGAAACATAGCCAAGCTGCTTCTTGATCCAACCTTGATAGTTTCTATCTACTTACATAAACTAAGCTACATATATCTAAACAATCACTACAGTAAAACACCTGCACTATTATGTGAAATGCAAAATATGCTGGGGACCAAGGTCATCATGCCCTAGAGTTATGTAGCAAACGGCAATTTCTGCTTTCAGGACAGCTCCAAACCGTATAACTCTTTGGTTTCAAGGCAGCTCCCAACATTTTAGCATTTCAAATATTCTATTTTTAGATCTTTTATCTCCAGCACATAACTTAAAAAGTATTTATTTCTGGGCTGAGCCCCGGTGGCGTAGTGGTTGTGTGCGGGACTGCAGCCCACTGGGACGGAGGTTCAAATCCAGCAGCAAGCCTGGGCCTCCCACTCCTACCAGAGGGCAGCGATGCCCCCTCCCCCCCAAAAAAAGTATTTGTTTCTATTCTTTGCTCTTACAAATTCTTCAATGATCTCATTACAATGAAGGGCTACACAATATCTACTTCCATACATAATAAGGATAATAAAGTCTCTTTGAATCTTTGTGGTACCCTGAGGGTTTTTTAGTCTCCTGAAGGACAAAAATGAACATTCTGTTGTGCAATGTGTGATCATTAAAGTTAACAGTATGCCTAATATAATTTCAGCATTGGGAAATAGGCATTGCATTTTATTTTATGAAATCACATAGGTTCACACGAGTCAGATGTCTCTTCTTAATCTGTAAACTTAGCTCTCAAATAAGAATGAAATTGTACCAAGGCTCAAGTGGAAAATATTTGGAAACGAATATGGTAACATGTGTACAAATATGCTTGATACGGGCTGAGCCCCGGTGGCGTAGTGGTTGTGCGCGGGACTGCGGCCCACTGGGATGGAGGTTCAATTCCGGCTCCCAGGAGCAAAGGCTGGGCCTCCTACTCCCACCACCTGAGGGCAGTGATGCCTAAAAAAAAAAAAAAAAACAACAAATATGCTTGATACAAATGATGCATTGAATGTGATAAGAGCTGTAAGAGCCCCCAATAAAATCATTGAGAAAAAAAAAGAATGAAATTGTTACCCTGCTCCGTAAAAGTTTGTTTTAAAAGTTTGTCGTAATAAACCATAGCCAGTTAAATTTTTAGAAGGCTATGGAGAAGGAACGGTGGGAGCCCACAATCCACCTGCAGCCTCCTGAGGCAGATGAGCCTCGGGCAGATCCCCTCTAGTCACCGGCCAGGGACCTGGCCAGCTTTACTCTGTGTGTTAGTCTGGGTAGACTAGAGAAACAAATCATAAACACACATATGGACATAAGAAGAGGTTTATATACAAGAGGAATAAAACATTGAGGAAGCATCCCAGTCCAGCCCAAGTCCACAAGTCCAATATTAGCCCATATGTCCAATACCAATCCAAAGTTCTCCTTAGACTTCACGAAACACATGCAATGACACCAGGACAATCACAGGCCAGTGGGTGCAGAGTCTTGTGGATCCAGTGGTGGTAGAAGCATCTCAGCGTTGGCAGGGGTCTTCCTGCGGCCTCCCAAGCATATCAGCACTGGCAGGGGTCTCCACATGGCTTCTCCAGCCCCAGAGGTCTGGTTTCATCAGGGTAAGCTCATGTGGCTTCGCCTCTGTCTCCTCTAGGACTCAGGGTCTATCAGCATGCCGCCATCTTGTCTTGTCAGTTGCAATGTTTCTCTAGAACTCAGCTGTCTCTCGCATCCATGGGGGAAATATCATGAGATTTCCCAGAATTCTCAGGAGAAAGCCAGGTCCACACAGAAGTCCCATTGGCTATCTCCAGATCAACAGGGCAGACTCAACCCCTATACTCCATCATGAAATTGACAGAGGCATATGACTGCCGCACTCTCAGAGATTATTGTAAACCTGGTGATGGTGGATCAAACCATGGTATAATGTGATACTTGGTCAGCTGACCTCCCTCTTGACCCAACCTGAATTTGCTTTAAGCTCAAGAATTTCTCACTTGCTCCATGACAGGAATATCTTCTCTGACTTTTAAAATATTGATGATGATTTGTTCTTTCCTACTCTTTATTTTTATCTTTACATTATTATGTTCTTCTTGCTATTTTTTTTGTTTGTTTGTCTCTGCTTCTATTGGGCTTTCCTGATTGTGAAGCATAGAGACACTAACAGATGGGAGGTGGGAGTGAGGGGTGAGGGGGCTTGAGGAGCGAACATGAATGCAGGAGTGGAGAGGAAACGTTAGAACTGATGGTGATGGGGTCCATACAACTCTTTTTAAAAAGCAATTTAAGGGGCTGAGCCCCGGTGGCCTAGTGGTTGAGTGCGGGACTGCAGCCCACTGACTTGGTGGTTCGAATCCAGCAGCAGCAAGGCTGGATAGCTCCCACGACCACCAGAGGCAGTGATGTCCCCCCCCCCCAAAAAAAAAAAAAAACAGAAAAAAAGTAATTTAAGGCTGAGCCCTGGTGGCCTAGTGGTTGTGTGCGGGACTGCGGCCTACTGGGTTAACAGTTCAAATCCAGCAGCAGTTCTCCAGGAGCAAGGCTTGGCTTCCTACTCCCACCAGGGCAGTGGTGCCACACACACACACAAAAAAGGTACAATTTAACTCTGAAATTGCCTGGTATGTAAATACTAGATCAAGAAAACTACTTTAAGAAAAAGAAAATGAGGGCTGAGCCCCGGTGGTGTAGTGGTTGTGCGCGGGACTGTGGCCCACTGGGATGGAGGTTCAATTCCAGCTCCCAGGGGCAAAGGCTGGGCCTCCTTCTCCCACCACCAGAGGGCAGTGATGTCTAAAAAAAAAGAAAAAGAAACCAAACTTGACCAATGGAAGTTCCCATGGGAGAAGGAGGAGGACTTGTGTAGTGAATATCAAGTTTAAGTTAGTAGTGGTGGGATAATCTGGAAAAGGATATCGTGGTGGGATAATCTGGAAAAGGATATCAATCATGGCTGTACAACACAAAAACTATAATCAGTGGTACTGAATTATATAGAAGTTGTTGAATTGGAGAAAACAAAATATTTTTCGCATCACTGCCCTTTGGTGGAAGTGGGAGGAGAAAGTTTTGTTGTATCTAATTTTTTTTTTGTGTGGGCATCACTGCCTCTGGTGGTCGTGGGCGCTCCCCAGCCGCCGTTGGATTTGAACCGCCAAGCCCGCAGGCTGCAGTCCCGCACTCAACCACTTACGCCACCGGGGCTCAGCCCCGATGTTGTATCTATTTTTTGCCATGGTTAAAAAATACCTACATGGGGCTGAGCCCCGGTGGCGTAGTGGCTGTGTGCGGGACTGCAGCCCACTGGGATGGAGGTTCGATTCCAGCTCCACAGAGTAAAGGCTGGGCCTCCTACTCCCACCACCTGAAGGCAGTGATGCCTAATAAAAATAAATTAATTAAAAAAAAATACCTACATGAGTACAAGGAAAAAGAAAATGTTCTGGGCTTGATTGTGGTGATAACTGTAGAAATCTTGATAGGATTGGATTGTATGACATGTATATGAAGTATCGATAAAACTGTTAAAAATAGGCTGAGTCCCGGTAGCGTAGCAGTTGCTTGCGGGACTGCACCCAACTGGCTTGGCGGTTCAAATCCAGCAGCAGCAAGGCTGGGCCTCCCACTTTACCAGAGGGCAGTGATGCCTAATTTTAAAAAATTATTTAAATAAAAAATACATATATAAACTGTTAAAAATATCTATTTTTTAACAAATAATCCCCCCAATTAAATGAATAAATAAGATCATACCCCCACACTAAACCCACTGCTGTGAAGTCAACCACCGTACAGCAGCGGTTCTTAGACTGTGGGTCGCGACCCCTTTGTGAGTGGAACAACTATTTTCACAGAGGTCACCCGATTTCTAACAGTAGCAAAATGACAGGGATGAGGCGGAAACGCAAACAATTGTATGGTTGGGGTCACCACTCCATGAGGAGTTGGTTGAAGGGTGGTGGCATGGGGAAGACTGAGAACCGCTGTGGAGGAAGGTCTTCTGAGACTGTCAATAACAAATAAGCCTGTACCAGTCTCCTGCATTTTTCATCAAGGGTCTCTATGTTGTTAGAGAAAATCGATTGGAAAGAACTCCGTACACGTCTGACCTTTTCATGGCAGATTCAAGTCTATCAGTGACAGTGTAAGGCTAAGTCAAAGTGGCCTCCGGCACTAAATACCTCTGGTCATTTCTGTCACTGGCTTGCTGCTTTCTGATGTTTCCGCAATGGTGAGTTGCTTGATCATCAGTACTTGGGAGTGGTGTTTTTCTTTTTTTTGGGGGGGGGGGCATCACTGCTCTCCAGTGGTGGGAGTAGGAGGCCCAGCCCCACTGCTGGAATTGAACCTCCGTCCCAGTGGGCCGCAGTCCCACGAACAACCACTTACGCCACCGGGGCTCAGCCCGGTGTTTTGTTTTTTCAAAAATTTCTTGCCAATTATGGAACTACTCTGGACCTGCTTTAAGTCCATTCTTGAATCCCGGACAGTGTGATCCTCTGATTACAATCCTGTGGTGTACTATTCCACTCTGATTGCGCAGAACCAACAGACATGGACACACACGCCAGTGTTTGCATTTGGGTGGTGATGTGTCCGCTTTTCTGGGGGTTCTCCGTTTTGTGTCTGGTCTCCAGCACATTGTGTAGGCCAGGGGTTGACAAACTCTTGAGACCAAAGAGCCAATTCTGCCTCTCCAGACAACTTTGAAATCACTCAAGAGCCTGAAATATGTTTTTTCAAACAAATGAAATCACTGTGATCCGAAATCAACACCTTCACGTGTTTTCCATGTTACTTCAGAACTGCATATGACCTGAGAGCCGCAGTTTGCCGACCATAGGTCTAAGCCATCTAGACTTTGAGTGTGTAATTCTTTTATTTATTTATTTATTTATTTATTTATTTATTTAGGCATCACTGCCCTCAGGTAGTGGGAGTAGGAGGCCCAGCCGTTGCTCCTGTGGAGCTGGAATTGAACCTCCATCCCAGTGGGCCGCAGTCCCGCGCACAACCACTACACCACCGGGGCTTAGCCCCTGAGTGTGTAATTCTAAGATTGTACTCGTTGCTATTGCTTGAGTTTCCGAACATATACTAGAAAGACATTTTATGATTTTTATCCTTGGGAATGAGAGGGAATGCAGCGTGGGTATCCAAAGTCCATCTGTAGGCAACTGGACATTCCCTCATAGAAGGCTCTCCAGGAGGGGATAAGACAGGCAGGGTACAAAAAAAAAAAAAAGAAAAAAAGACAGGCAGGGTGCAGTGTAGCAATGATGAAGCATACAGTGTTCCTCTAGTTCTTTAATGCTTCCTCTCCCTGCCCCATCATGATCCCAATTCTATCTTACAAATCAGGCTGGACCAGAGGATGTACACCGGTACAGTAGGAACTGGAAACACAGGGAATCCAGGCCAGAAGAACCTCTCAGTGCCAGTGGTGGGAAGGGCGATACGGGGAGGGTGGAGGGAAGGTGGGATAGAAAGGGAGAACAGATTGCAAGGATCTGCATAGAACCTCCTCCCTGGGGGATGGACAGCAGAGAAGTGGGTGAAGGGAGATGTCAGATGGTGTAAGATATGACAAAATACTAACAGTTTATCAATTACCAAGGGTTCATGGGG
>PVJH01025102.1:0-32038 GCA_004026705.1 Nesogale talazaci
AGGATTGGCCTCTGTTGACTCTACCTCATTAACATAAGCTGTAAAACATTGGCTTTATATACCCTGAGTTTTGCCCCAATAAACGAGGCTTGATCAGAAACCTGTCTTGCCTCCATTCTTCGCGTCCCCTGCCCATCTTCGTCTTCCAGGCTCCGGACCCAGAGATCCACGCTGCGAATGCCCCGCGGGCCGGGGCACTGCTGGTCTCCAATTGAGGGACTCTCCAGGGTCCAGTTCTCCAGGTAGCTCTGTCCTCCTGGAACCACAAAAGGCCAGGGATTCTTTCCTTTTTTTTTTTCTTTTTAGGCATCACTGCCCTCTGGTGGTGGGAGTAGGAGGCCCAGCCTTTGCTCCTGGGATCTAGAATTGAACCTCCATCCCAGTGGGCCGCAGTCCCGCGCACAACCACTACGCCACCGGGGCTCAGCCCCAGCCAGGGATTCTTGAACTTGGCCCTGTCTCCACACCGTGCCCCATTACCGGCACGATTCCCCTGGGGATGGCATCCTGAGAAAATGACGCTGGAGTGACCGACAGAAGTGGCTGTCATGATGGTCCGCTCCCATGCATCACCACGTTCTGCATGAGCTCCCAGCTTCCTCTGGCTCCACTTCCCCCAGCGACTCGCTCAGCACTAGGCTCAGGGACTTCCTGTGGGTTCTTCCGGCACCAAGTCTTCCGTCCTCCTCCTTAGGCCTTCGCCCCCCGGGAGGTCTCCACTCCTCTCACGTTTGCGTGGATGACTCCTCAGTCTAGTATAAAAATTATTTTATTTCTGTTATCGATTAGCCATTGCCCATGGCCTAAGTGGTTCCAGGTGCCTCCCCATGTCCTGTTTACCCAGTCTTCTCATTCAGAGCCCAGGTGGTGTAAGGGTTCCATGTTGGGCTGGAGTCAGCAAATTCGGCAGTTCAAAACACCAGGCACTCAGAGGGAGAAAGATGGGGGTTTTCTGACCCCACAAAGAGTTACAGTCTCAGAAACCCACAGGGCCAGTTCTACCCTCTCCTGTAGACTCACTAAGAGAGACACTGTGGGGTCGCTGTGAGTCCATAGATGACTATGGAATGTGAGTCTCTGAGTGTCTGTGGGGTCCTGTGACTATGAGTCTATAAAGGACTCTGGATAGCTGTGAGTTTAGAAGTGACTCTGAATTCCTGTGAGTCTAGGAGTGACTGTGGGGTCCCTGTGACTCAGCATCGACTCGATGGCAGTGAGTTTGGTTCCCTTTGGGGGTTTAGTTCAGAGCATGCCCTGATGGCCATTCGTCATTTTCTATTTATTCCTTCATCTTACCGATGGGCTGTCTTCCCTATGTGGGCGCCAACACAACAAGGACAGCCTGTCCCTTAGAAGGTCCCTGTCAGAATGGATCGACTTAAAGGACAGGTAGACGCTGGGGGCAAGGACGAAGATGGTAGGGGGCCAGGAGAAGACCGACCTTCAGGATGGATAGGGGCCTGGAGGGCCGGGGATGGAAGCTAGGGCCACCCTGTCCCGCAGTGACGGACATGGGTGGGTTGTTTTTCTCAAGGTCCGGAACTTGGCCACACAATTGTGGGTCAAGGCCACCGAGGTTCTCTTGAACTTCCCTTCAGCTTCAGGCATCACATCCTCACCCCATGGAATTCAAAGGCAGGAAACCGGAGCAGCTTGATGGTGTGTTTCTGCTCCTGTCTCTCTCTCTCAGGCAGGATGGCGTGAAGAGGGCCCCCACCCCCTCAAGCCCTCATTCGGGTCCCCACAACACCCCACTGGCTCCAATGTGCACAGGTTTCCTCTTTGGACCAGGGGCTGTGCCCAACTTCCTTGAAATCCATGAGCCTGTCTCTGCCCCTGAACAAGCATGGTGTTCTGGCAGCCGGGGCCAAGGGGGTGGACTATGAGTAAGTAATCAACAGTGCTTCGCACAAGTTTAGGTCACCGATTCTTCCCGCTTCTGACTTAGTAGATGCAGGGGTCGGGGGCAACCTGGGGCGGGGCCCTGAGAAGTGACCGCTGGATTTGACTTAGTGGCTCCTGAGAAAACAGTTCCTCTGGGTACCTGGGGCTGACTGGGCTGCAGACTTCGAGGGACTCTGGAGTGTCATAGGTCCTAGAGATGTTCCGGTGATGACGTCTGTATCAGGTTCCTGGAGCTGCTGTAACAAATGTCCGTGAACCAGTCGGCTTGCACCAACAGCAGCTTCTTCTCTTACAGCGGTGGGCGCTGGAAGTCTGAAACCAAGGTGTTGGCAGGGCCAGGCTCCCTTGACAGGTTCTGGGAGAGAATACCTCTTCGCCTTGGCCTAGCTTCTAGAGGCCGCTGGCAATGCCAATGCTCCTTGACTGGTAGATTTATCACTCCAGCTTCAGACTTCATCTACACCAGGAGTCTTCTCTCTCTCTCTCTCTCTCTCTCTCTTCTCTTCTCTCTCTCTCTCGCTGTGTCTTTGAGAACTGAATCCAGTCTGACCTCATCTTAACTAATGGTATAAATAACCTCACCTCCTGAGGGACGGATGCGTACTTGTGTGGATGTGTGTTGATGTTGATGTGTGTGTGTGTGTGTGTGTGTGTGTGTGTGTGTGTGTGTTGCCCTAGTCAACCAATACCAAAGCAGACAGACTACCAAAAGGTTTGATGTCGAAAGAGAGGGGAGAGACGAGGCCATTGCCCCTCCCGGCAACGTCCGGGCTGAGCAAAAGAAGCCAGCAGAAGAGCCAGGAAAGAGACTTGGAGGCAAGACAGGAGGGTTGATTCCTGTGCCCCAGAGGACCCCGGGGAACGGGCGGAGTCAAGCGACAAGACCCATGGCTGAAGCTGGAGCAAGCAGAGGCTTTTCAGAGGAAGCTCAGACGTCTTCAGGGCCGGCCGGAGAGTGAAACGCGAGGCCGCTGGGCGGGGAGGAAGGTCCCCTTCTTCGGATGGAATTGATGAACTCGTCCGTTCTGTTGCCTGGTCGTCTTCTGGCATGTTGTGCTGGGGCTGCGTCCAGAGGCCCCCAACTGGTGGCAGACGGAGGCATTTCGATTCCTACAGGATCTTCATCGGCCGGTTTTCAAAAGCGGATGGCCGGGCCTTTCTTCCAAGCCCGTCTTCACCCGAATGCTTCACTGAAACCTGCTGAACATCACGGTAACCCAGGAGCCGCCGCTGACAAGATGGGCAGGCGTCCCGTCCCACAGGCATTGCCTCCGAATCCAACCTGGCTCTGAGTCAAACCTGGTGCTCTTGCACGGGAAGCACTAACAGACTGAAAAAACAGGTCCCATCCGTGCGGTCGTCCATGAGAAAGCTCAAGAAGAACGAAGCCCCCCTCCCCCCACCCCCAGGGCTGGGTTTTCTATTTCAGATGGACAGAGGCGGCCAGGACAGGCCTGGGTGTGTCGGTACATGATGTAAGCCAGAGGGGGCAGGGTTACTGTGCAAACAACAAGTGCGGGAGCCAGATCCTGCAGTGCAGGGCGGAGGGGAGAGGCTGGAGCTGGAGGTCCACAAGCCAGGGTTCATGGCACCCTCTGCGCCCGTGACCTCATCTCCTGCCTTTCCCACCCACAAAGTTATAAAATGTGCTGGCCTCACAGGGAACCAGCAAGTCCCATCTTCCCCGCTGCCCACAGGGCGCCTGGCCTGGAACAGGATTGCTTTTCATTTCTTTCACCTTTCGCCCGAGGGGGTGGGGGTCTTCACTTCTGCCACCTTTCCTCCTTTGCTGGGGAAGGGGGGGAGGAGGGAGGGTGGTGCGGAGGCAGTGGTGTGGGCCCCAATAAGGAGACTTGGAAGCCCGGCTCTTGTATTTACCCAGATTGTAGTCATGGATGCAGCGAAAAAGACAAGTGTGAGAGTCGTGGCGAGATCTAGGACTCTGGCGTTCCAGAACATTCCAGGCTGTCCGTTGTTTCCTCTGTCGGGAGGTGGATCCCAGGAATAATTCATAGGGTACCCGGTGGTGGTGAGGGGCTGGGCGAGGGTGAGGGTGAGGGACATGAATGTGGGTCGGTGAGTGGTACACATGCAAACACGGTTGCCCTAGCAAATGCTTTGTCATCCAGATTTACACACACACACACACACACACACACACACACACACACACACACTCCCCAACAGGGAAAAAGGTCTTTTAAAGAAAAATGTTCTCAGCAGGACCTCCCTGAGGCCTAATGTCTCACCAGATCAGAGAGTGTCTTTGATGTCCAAGCCACACGGGCTCTCCAGGGGTCCACATTAGATAGTGAGGGATCTGCACAGAAGCCGGAGGGAACCACATTGAACTTTTTGGAGGCTCCATATTGGCGCCTGAGGGATCCACATTCGATCTTGAGAGATTCCTTCACACAGGATCTTCAGGGATCTACAAAGAATCTTGAGGGATCTGAGTTCTGAAGGTCACAAGCCTGCTCTGCCCTCCCCCTTGTTAGTGAGCTCCGAGCCACAGAAGGAAGGTTCTGGGCTCATCTCGGGGTGAGGCTCATTGAGGGTGAGGTTGATGAGGTCAGGGAGTAAGGAATAGGGGTCATTAGGCTCCCGCCAGCCTATCCCTGGGCCTGAGGTCCCCGAATTCCATCTCGTCATCTCTCAGATGGGACCAGTGACCAGGTTTTAACCTTGGTCAAGCTGGACACCATTGACCAGGGAAGGAGGTATATTCCCTTTCCGTTCTGCCGCATTTCCCTAGCTTGCCGCACATGCTTTCCAAAACTCGGGGCTTTTATAAAACACTGCGGGACGCGGGAAAAATTGTTTAGAAGCGGGGCATCAGCAGAGAATTTGGTCCCGGGACTCAAGTCCTAGGTCCTGGCCACTCCATCTGCCCAGACGGTCAGCCGCGGAGGCACGCCACGTGGGGTGCTGTGTGCACCCCGTGGGAAGGGGCCCCCCCAGAAGCGTGCTCCAGGAACGTGTGCGGCCTCCGGCTGCGGGGCCGGGAGGGGCGCTTTCCTGTGCTGGCAGCGAGGCGCACGAGGAGCACGGGGAGTCTGGCTTTCCTTGTGCGGTTGTTGCTGGTTTCCTTCTGCTTTCCAGATCCTCTTCCGAGGGCGAACAGCGCCCCGAAACGGAGGGAGGGAAGGAGGGTGGCCCTGGGAAGCGCTGGGGGCGGTGGGTTTGGCGGCTGGCTTCGGTCCCAACCCAGCACGGCCCGTTCTGTCCCCAGGGCTTTGAGCGAGTCCCCAGGCTCACCCACGAGGGCTATTTTTAAACCTTCCCTGCCCGCTGCCAGGGCTCCGATGAGTCTGTCGCCGAGGGGCCTCCCCTGGCCGCTGCGCCCCGCTGCCCGTCACCCACACAGGCCTGGCCCGGACCGGGGCCCTAGGGGCTGCTGTTGGAGGCCCGCTGCAGGCAGGAGGCCCAGGAATGGGCCGAGGCCTCCGCATTCTGGCTGGCTTCAGCGTTGCTCTTGTATTTGTGGTTTCCGTACATTCATCAGCCATTCTGGGTTTCGCTTTCCTCCCCAGAAAGCAGAGTGAACCCAAGTGTGTACGCAAGGGTCCAGGGAACCCTGAAGGTGGAAAGGCCCATGATCAACAAGGAGGCGGGGTTTTCTGGAGAAAGAAGCCAAGGAAAGAGGGGGGCAGGGGAGAGGACTTTGGCAGGACTGGCCCTCTTCAAGATGGCCTGAGATGGTGGGTGTTTTAACAAGACCCTTCAAGACTCTTGGCCTCCTCTAGTTTCTGCATGTCAGGTGGCGTCTTGAGAGAGCTGAATTCTACAGGGCCAGGGCTTCTCTTTCTTCGTGTAAGACTTTGGCTTGAGGAGAGCTCTGAGCATGCCTCATGGAATGGTTGCGGGGTGAGGTTGGTCCTGATGAGATGTGAGGCGCCTGCTTGAGTCCCTCAAGTGTCTGCCACCCCCAGGCCCCAGCCGTACGACTCTTTCTGCCGTATCCATCTCTCGGTAGGCTTATTTTTTTAACCTTAAATATAGAAGTACAAATTTATTATCATCAGATCTATATTTACAACTTGAAAGAAATCATAAAATGTCAGCAGAAAAGTAAGCACAACAGGTGTTTTCCCCAATGAAGTTCGTTCTCAACTCGTCGCGAAACAGGTTAACTAACGAAAATTCAGAATCACGTGTTCTTTTAAAAACAGCCAGTTATCACCCAACTATCTCAAACCTGACAAAACCGCATCAAGGAAACCATTAAAATGATTAAATGCTCTTCATTGGATAGGGATTCATTTTCTTTACACGATGGATTTATTTTTAAAAGCTTGGATGCATGTCATTTTAAAAGAGCCTTTGGGCTGAGCCCCGGTGGCGTCAGTGGTTGAGTGCGGGACTGCAGCCCGGGGGGGTTGGCGGTTCAAATCCAGCGGCGGCTCTCAGGAGCAGCACTGGGCAGCGCCCACAATCACCAGAGGCCATGATGCCAAAAAAAAAAAAAAGAGCCTTTATGTCGATGCTGGCAAATGAAACCCGGCGTTCACAGAATCCGCCTTAAGAACAGTGCAAACAAGCCCTGGCGGTGGAGTTGGGTCACTCACCGCAGTGAGCAGTTCGAAACCACCTGTTGCCCCGTGGGAGAGCCACGAGGCTTTACGGACTTGGGGAGCCGACGGCGGCAGTTCTGCTCCGTCCTATCAGATTGCCATGAACCACGGTTGACGCCCGAGCAGTGAGTTTGGTTTGGGGTTAACTGCTCAAATAAAAATATTGCTTTACGGATGAGCCCCGGTGGCGCAGTGGTTGTGCACGGGACTGCGGCCCACTGGGATGGAGGTTCGATTCCAGCTCCACGGAGCACAGGCTGGGCCTCCTACTCCCACCCCTGAGGGCAGTGATGCCAAAAAAAAAAAAGAAAAGATATCCCTTTACACACTACTCGGGTCTCCCACCCACCTGTCCAATTGCCACAGGGCGAGGGCCGCATGTGGGTTGCTGTCAGGCTGGAAGCTGGGCCACTGATATTTCAGCCAGGATGGGCAGGTTTCTGTGGAGCATCTAGATGAAAAGAAACTCGAAAGAAAGGCCTGGCAATCTATCAATGCCTGAAAGTCAGCCCCTGAAAGCTCCACGGTGTAGCACGGCAGACTCTGGTCTGATCCGAGACTGGGAGATGAACCGCTGAGGCTGGAAGGCGCTCCAGACGCCCAGGATGTGCTCAGCTGTGTCCACTAGAGAAACAAATTTATTAAAGAGAGATTTTTTTTTTTAATCCACGAGTAGTGGTATATTAAGGAAACATCCCAGTCCAGTCCAGATCAAGTCCGAATGTTCAATATTAGCCCATCTGTCTAATACTAGTCTTTCAAGTCCTCTTTAGACTCATGCAAGACATGCAGTGATGTTGAATGCAGGAGGATCACAGGCTGGTGGGCGGAAGGTCTTGTGGACCCCGTGGCAGTGGGAGTATCTCAGTGCTGGCAGGTGTCTCCATGTGTTTCTCTCAGCTCTCTGAGTGTCTCACAGCAGGGAAGGGAAAGCTGAGAGACTGGTCTGGCCTCCGGTGAGTGATTTATCTCTGTTGTGCCTCCCAATGAGGGCATCGAGCTGGGACCTGATTGACAGGCTAGGCTCCACCCCTTTGCTCCAGTTGACAGGAGATTCTGTAACTGCCGCGCAGTGGATTGGAGCAAACCAATAAACGTGGAAATAGTGCAAGACCGAATCCGATTCCACGTTCATCCACGGGCATGGATCACCATGGATTAGAGCTGATGTGATGACGTTGGCCAGCACTGATTCAAATCACCTGCAAGGGCTGTGGCGGTCATGTTCTCGTGTGTCAGTTTCATGATTGGGAATGTAGGGGTAGAATCTAGCCTGTCAATCTGGAGATAGCCAGTGAGACCTCTGTGTGGGCATGGCTTTCTCTGAGAATTCTGGGAAGTTATGAAATATTTCCCTTGTGGAAATGAGAGACCATTTTTCCAGTTATTGGGAGTCGCTTGACTGACAAGACAAGATGGCAGCATCCACGGAACAGGAAGAGCCAGAGGAGAAGTCACAAGGCCTTACCCTGATGGAACCGGACCGCGGAAGCCGGAAAAGTCACAGAGAGACCCTTGGCAGCGCTGAAATGTTTCTACCATCAATGGATACTGCTGATGGACCCTGAGTCCTGGAAACAAGGAGCCATGAGGAGATCCCTGCCAGCGCTGGGATGTTTCTACTGCCACTGGATCCACAAGACTCTGCACCCACTGGCCTGTGATTGTCCTGGTGTCATTGCACGTGTTTCGTGAGTCAGAGGGACACTTTACGGGCTGGTGTCAGACTTATGACCTTGGACTGAAGTGGGTCGGGATGCTTTCTCCGTGTTCCATTCCTCTTGCATATACACCTTTCTCTTATATCCATGTGCCTGTTTATGAATTTGTTTCTCTAGTCCACCCGCACTCACACAGGATCTTGTCTCAGTCTTTGGTAGAGATATTTTTCTTTTTACACCCACGAAGAGACGTGGTTGAAACCAGTCGTTCATCAGGAGTAGGGTCCTGGGTGCTGACTGATGGGGGAGGGGGGTGCTCATGAAAGGGAGGCTCCAGGGGTTCCACTCTCTCTGACTTGACCTGGCCTCCGAGGGAGCAGCTCTTAAATGGGACAAAGACTGAGCTTCCTTTCAGAGGATACGTCTGTGTGGGGGAAGGACTTTGCCCCAATGGAAATCTGCACGGGGTGGAGGGTGGGGTTAGGATTAGGGTTAGGGTTAGGGGGTGGGGTGGGGGAAGAACCTCATGCTGTCACGTGAGCTGGCATGGACTCGATGGCAGTGAGAGTTAGTTACTTTGTTAGGACGCTCCTGAGAAATGAGGGTGTGGAGACTCTGCCTTTCTGAGCGGACATGTTCCAGGAAAGGACCAGTCTTTTGTGTTTTTCATTTTAATCAATCATTTTATGGGGGGTTCTTCCAGCTCTTTCTTCTTCTCTTCCTCCTCCTCCTCCTCCTTCGTCTTCTCTCAGTTCTTATAGCAGTCCATACATCGATGGTCACGAGCACATTTGTATGTAGGCTACGATCATTTCCAAAAACATTTTCTTTCTACTTGAGCTCCACTTCCCCTCCCTCCCCTCCCTCCCCCTCGTGAACCCTTGATAATTGATGCATTATTATTAATTTTTTTGGGCATCACGGCTCTCCGGTGGTGGGAGTAGGAGGCCCAGCCCCACTGCTGGAATTGAACCTCCATCCCAGTGGGCCGCAGTCCCGTGCACAACCACTACGCCACCAGGGCTCAGCCCTGATGCATTATTTTTATTTTCATATTCGACACCATCCACCGTCTCCCTTCTTCCACCTCTCTGCTCTTTGTCACCCGGGGGGTGGGGGAGGTGTGTGTCAATCACTGCGATTGGTTCCCCCTTGCTCCCCCGGCGTTCTCCGTGCCCTCGTGGCATCACTTTTCTCATGATTGGAAGGACCAGTCTTTGAGGGGGTCAGTGAGAAAGAGGAAGCCCCTCTACAGGATGTGCTGGTACAACCAGTGGCCCTGACCCTGGCCGGACCCTAGGAGCAACGCTGAGGCTGGTGGGGGACTCGGTCACATTCTGTTTTCTTGTCCATCATGATTGGAACCAACCCAACAGCACCTATCAGCAGCTGTAGCAACGACCATGCTGTGGAGAACTGTGTTTTGGGGCACACGGTCTGAGGGCGTCCCAGTGCCCAGGGCCCTCAGTATCTATCTACCTGCTTGGGGCGGGGACCATGATCTCCAGCTTCCTCCTGTTCTCCACGGATCTTAGTCCCTCTCTGACTCTTCCATTGGGACAGGGCCAAGCTGGTGGCATGACTGTCATTTCCCTCATGATTATAGGATCAAAGTGAGACTTGGCCGTGGCATTAGTCATCACAGAACAACCCCGTGGCCATCAGCTCTGAACTCTGGAAGGCCCTGGAACAGGCTCCCAGGGATGGGTGGCTTTGTGTCCCAGCTGGCCACGTGTCAGCTCTGTCCTGGCAGAGTCTTGAACAGTCGCTCCATCTGATCAGCCCTGGGATGTTTCTGGAACAGGGACCGACGCCTGGCTTGGAGGAGAAAAGAACTGTGGGAAGCTGTCCCAGGTTCCCCCCTTGGGGACTGGAAAGTCTGCCTCAGGCCTGGAATTTTGACTTCCTGTTTGCCCTGGCACTGGTTCCCCCACAGATTCAACGAGGACACATCCTCTCCCTCCCGCTCCCCCCTCTCGGGATCTGTTTCCTCATCTGTAAAAGGAGGGGGTTGAACTAGATCCTATCACAGGTCCTTTCAAGTGGGGAAGCAGTGATGAGTCCATGGGTTCGGCCTCCTGGCCACCCCTCCCTTCTCCTGAAGGCCTCTTGGTGGAGGGGGAGGAAGGAGGAGGGAGAGTCATGGATCTGCTCTATGTGAGAGGACAGGGGTGCTGGGGATGAGACCTTCTGTGTGAGGGGAGGAGAGAGGAAGGGGCTGTTGAAAGTCTACGCATGGTGGTTAGCCCAGGGATCATGGGAAAGCAAAGTCAGGCCGAAAAGGTAGTGCCTGGATATAAGGCGTAGAGAGGGGAAGAAGATGGGGGGTGGGGGGAGGAGGCCCTGGCGGCCCCCTGGAGAAGCACTTGGTGGCTGGCGAAAGGATGGCTGATTTAAACCTGCCAATGCATCTGTGCCGGCGGGAAAAGACCTGCCTGCCTGCCCCCATAAAGACCCACCGATTGCCCCCCCTCCCCCCGCCATGAAGGTGACAGCCTCATCCAGGAAACCCTAGGAGGCAGTTTTACTCAACCCTACAGATCCTCTGTGAGATGGACCGGACCCAGCAGCAACATGCTGGGGTGGGGGAACATAGGTTCGGAGATCACAGTGGGGTTGGGGCAGTGGGGTTGGCAGTAAGAATCAAAGCTGTTGGTCTGAGACTGTAAGGTCTTGTTGGGGTGTGTCGATGTCCTCTCTTTCTTGTCTCATGCCAGCCTCCTGCTAGGGGCCTAGCTCCTGTCATCAACGCTGCAGACAGCATCTGTCAGGGCCACAGGGCACTCTGAGTTTAACAAGCTGGATGGCTCCACCTTGGGCCGTCATCACGCCAGCTGTACCCTTTATTAAGATGTCATTTTCACCGTTTGATTGATGTATTGTTCATGCTTACGCATATTAAAAAGAGTTGTGCCATCGTCATCGCAATCAATTTTAGACCATTTGCCTACTTTCTTGGGTTCATTGTTGTTAACAACCCATTTCCCATAGTTTGAAAGAAATGATCAGCCCAGTTTCAAAAGATTTACCTCTCTTGGGTTTCCTATAAAGCAAAACAGACCCAAAGGGAAAAGAAACAGAAGGAAACAAACCCCAAACCGAACCATAATACCAAAATAAAACACAGGAAGACCTCAAACCGACAGAAAGCAGAAAAGAATCAAAACTAGAATGAATTTAAAATGGGTCGAAAGGGAGAACAGAGGAAAAGCTGTGAAATGGTCGCCATGACATCGGATAGCCAAATGGGGCAGTCACACCGTGATAATGGTAGAAGGGTTGACATTGACAAAGATTTCATCCTGCTTGGATCCACAGTCAATGATCATGGAAACAGCAGTCGAGAAATCACACAATGCATCTGTGTCACTCACCTAACCTGGTGTCAATGTGAGGATTAAGAGTTCAGGGATGGGGCTGAGCCCCGGTGGTGTAGTGGTTGTGTGCGGGACTGCGGCCCACTGGGACGGAGGTTCAATTCCAGCAGTGGGGCTGGGCCTCCTACTCCCACCACTGGAGAGCAGTGATGCCCCCCCTCAAAAAAAAAAAGAGTTCAGGGATGGGCTGAGCCTGGTGGCGTGGTGGTTGTGTACGGGACTGCGGCCCACAGGATTGACGGTTCAAATCCAGCAGCGGCTCTCCAGGAGCAAGGCTGGGCTTCCCACTCCACCAGGGCAGTGATGCCAGACACACACAAAAAAAGAGTGTAGGGATAGCGTATAGCCTGTCGATCTGCAGATAGTCAATGAGATCGCTGTGTGGGCATGGCTTTCTCCTGAGAATTCTGGGAAATCCGGCTGCATTTCCCCTTGGAGGTGAGAGACTCACTCCTCAGTCCCTTGGAGACGTTCTACAGACAAGACACAAGGTTGACTGTCTCGGAGACATTGCAGTGGATGAGACACATGGCGGCATGCTGATAGACCCTGAGCCCTGGACACTGGAGGAGCTGTGGGGAGACTCCTGGTAGTATGAGATGCTTCTACCACCACTGGATACCGTGATTGCCCTAGTGTCATTGCATGTGCTTTGTGAGCCTGAAGAGGACTTGTGGATTGGTATTGGACATATGGGGTAAGATCTGACTTATGGCCTTGGACTGGACTGGGCGGGGATGTTTTCTCAGTGTTAACTTGCTCTTGTATATGAACCTCTTCCTAATACACATAAGACTTTCTATGATTTTGTTTCTCTCGTCTCTCCGGACTAAGACAACATTGCCTTGGGTAAATGTGCTGCACATGACCTCTCCCAAGTGTTGAGGACTCAGGGGAGCCTGCCCCAAGCCCTGGTCTTTTCAATCACCTCATATGCAGGTGCAAGTTGGACCTTGCCGAAGGAAGACCCCGGGACGCTTGAGGCGTGGTGCTGGTGGAGAATATTGAAAGCACCAAGGAGGACCAAAAGGAAAAACAAGTCTGGCTTTGAGGAAGGATGGCCAGAAGGTTCCTTGGAAGTAAGGACGGCGAGGCTTGGTCTCACAGACTTTGGACCTGCTGTCAGGAGAGACCAGTCTCCAGAAAAGGACATTAGACTTGGTAAAGCGAAGGGGCAGCCAAAAACGGATAGGCCAGTGGGCGCAAGACCAGGCCGTGTCTCATCCTGTTGTTCATAGCGTTGAAATGAGCCAGCACTGACTGAATCTGGCACCTAAAAAAACCACAGCAACAACAACAACAACAGCCGGTCCACTGCCTTCTGTCTGATGACAAGGTTATTCACATCCCTGCTGTGCGAGTCCGGGAACATTAGAGAAACAAGTTCATAAACATGTATATGTCTGTAAGGAAGAGGTTTACAGACAAGAGGAACGGAACATCGAGAAAGCAACCCAACCCAGTCCAGCCCAAGCCCACGAGTCTGATATTAGTCCACGTGTCTGATACCAGTTACTAAAGTCTTCCTCAGATTCACGAGGCACACGCAACGATGCCAGGACAATCACAGGTCAGTGGGTGCAGAGTCTTGTATATCCAGTGGTGGTAGAAGCATCTCAGCGCTGGCAGGGACCTCTCTGGGACTTCTCAAGCAGCTCAGCGCTGGCAGGAGTCTCTGTATGGCTTTTCCAGCTTCAGAGGTCTGGTTCTAGCAGGGTAAGCTCATGTGGTTTCTTCTTCAGATTGTCTCCCGGGGAGTCAGCCTTGTGTCTTGTCAGGAGAGCATCTCCAAGGGACTGAGTCGTGAGTCTCTCACCTCCAAGGGGGAAATACTGCCAGATTTCCCAGAATTCTCAGGAGAAGGCCACGTCCACACAGAGGTGTCATAGGCTAGCTCCAGATTAACAGGCTAGACTCCACCCCCTACACTCATACTTCTCAAATTGACACAGATTACATGACAGCCACACCCGGTGAAGAGTGAGCAATAGCAGAAGCTTTATCCACGTGGATTCATCTATGTGTTAATGGATTTGGAGTTTTCCTGCCTCCCTAAGCCTTCTGCAAACTGTCTGACAAAGTTTACCTTGTGGAGTCAGGCCTGAGTCAATTCTTTGAACCTTTGCTCCCCGTTGAAAGAGCAACAGATCAATTGTCCAGAGGAAGAGATCATGGAAAACTGAAGATAAATAACCAAATGAGAAAGCCCAGGATGTTCCAAACACTGCGTGCACAAACACAACCTACCACGAAAGAAAAAAAAAGTTAAGTTGGGCTTCATTAACCTCAAAATCTTCTTTTCCATCAAAGTCATTGACATAGAGTCAGCCCTGGCTTGGAGTGACTTATAGGAAAGGGCAGAACTGCCCCTCTGGGTTTCCAAGACTATCATTCTTTAGGGTAGAAGCCTCACCTTTCTCCCCCAGAGAGGGGGATGGATTTAAACTGCAGCTCTTGTCCCAGTCACATAAACTCACTGGCCCTGAATTTCCCATCGAACCTTTCTCATTGCCGTCGTTCAGTTGATTCCATGGAGAGAGTTCTTTCAAAGAACCCACCGCTCAAGGCAGACGTTATATACTCATTAAGCTCCCTGGCAGTTTGGTTTGTAAGAAGACTCCAGGGGCCACTTTGGTGTTAAGGTTTCAAGATCATCTCTGGACAAACCTTTCCGCCTGTCTTGTAGTTTTATCTTGTAGTTTTATGGTGAGACCTCAGTGAGGTGGTACATGCATAGGGCTTAGCTTAGCGGCCAGCTCGTGGTCAGCGCTCAATGAAATATACAATTGGCCACGCTTTTACTTTCAGGGTTCCCAGTTTCTTCCAAAAGACTCATTATTATTATTAATATTATTATTTTGGGGGCATCACTGCTCTCCGGTGGTGGGAGTAGGAGGCCCAGCCCCACTGCTGGAATTGAACCTCCATCCCAGTGGGCCGCAGTCCCACGCACAACCACTACGCCATCGGGGCTCAGCCCCCAAAAGACTCTTAGAAAGTGCTTTGCACCCATCTCTTTTTTCCATTCTATGTCAAGCGCATTTGTACATTTGTTGCCCTCAGCATTCTCAAAACACCCTTCTCCTCCTAAGACGCCAACAACACATGCTTGAGGAGAAGAGAAGTGGTGTTAATGACTTCTCCCCCACGTGGGCATCTTTTGAACGAATGGAGCAGATGTCAGAGCTTCAGGGTGGAGGTGGGAAGGAGGGCATCCTGAGCGAGGTTGGTCAGAGAGAGGTGGGCCTTCAAAAAATGGAGAGAGTTTAGTGACAGAGAGGACCTGAAAGGTCCTTTCAGCGGGAGAAGGGAAAGCTAGAGCGCCATGGTGGTGCCGAGGCAAAGCAGACGGGGCCATTGGGATCAGAGCCTGAGCTTCATGTTGGAACTGGTGTTGGTGGTCCAGTTGGATCTGACTCATGCCCTGCCCGGTACCATCTGTGCGAGATCCAGGTCCATTTGGGCAGTGATTGAGTCGATCCATGTCATCGAAGACATTCCTCATTTCTCTTGGTCCCACTCCTTTTCCAAACTCACTGTCCAGAAGTCTCTCTCTCTCTCTCTCTCTCTCTCTCTCCTTACTTTCAGGGAATATCCTGATTGTATCTCTTAAGACGCACTTGTTTATTCTCCCATCCGTCCACCATGCGGTCAATATTCTTCGCCAACATCCCAATTCGAATGCCTCCGGCCCCCCCTGCCCTCCTCTTGTCATTGTCTGCCTTTCCCACGCCCATGATCAAAGACCAGCCTAGTCGAAGATAAAGTCAGACCGCAAGCTTGGCTGCAGGGGAGGTCCCACGAAGAAAGGGGTGTCTGAACATTCGAGAACAAGGCCGGGGCATGATAAAGTTGGGGGTGCGGGTCCGCCCGGGTGGTGAAGCAGGTCAGGAGGCCGGTGAGGAGAGACGGGGGCATGTTCAGGTGGAGCTGAGTGGACACGACTCAGGGAGGAAGGAGGCCGTGGGATGGGAGAGAGGGGTCGGCGGCCGAGAGGAAAGGAGGGGTAAGTAACTTATTTAATGTTTGCTGAAAACCGATGCACGGGAGGGAACATGCATTTCAAGTTTCTACCTGGATCATCCCGGGATGGCGATAGCATTCATCAAGCTGTGCAATGGCCGCCTCCTGCTGCTGAACTGTGTCTCCGCTTTGAAGACAAGCCCCTCCCTCCCCCCCAGCTTAGCTCCCAGTCTTTTGGTCCAGGTAGACACACGACCTGAGCGTTCAAGGCAGGTATTTTAGGCATTAAGCCAGATGATCATTTAGTTTAAGGGAGGGGTGTGTGTGTGTGTGTGTGTGTGTGTGTGTGTGCAGTATTTTTGGCTTAAGGTTTAAAGATAAGGTGACCAGACATCCTGCTTTTTTTTTTTTTTTAACAGTTTAACAAGGTCCCACGGCATCTTAAAATTAAAGTAAATAGGGCTGAGCCCAGTGGCGTCGTGGTTGTGCATGGGACTGCGGCCCACTGGGACGGAGGTTCAATTCCAGCACTGGGGCTGGGCCTCCTACTCCCACCACCGGAGAGCAGTGATGCCCCCCCCCCCCAATTAAAGTAAATAGGGCTGAGCCCTGGTGGCTTAGTGGTTGTATGCAGGACTGCGGCCCACAAGGTTGACGGTTCAAATCCAGCAGCAGCTCTCTGGGAACAAGGCTGGGCTTCCTACTCCCACCAGGGCAGTGATGCCCCCCCCCACACAATTAAAATAAATATATTACAATACAATTTTTTTGCACTCTATGAAAATTTTTGTCCCTCCATGCAGACCAAATTTTTCCTCAACCACACCCCCTCCCCGGCCCCCCGGTCAATGGTGTCCCACTTAAAATCTGATCGTTTTGTTTAAAGACCATCTCAAGGTACTAGCTCCAGGGAGTTCACCCAGGCTCCATCATTCCGGAAACAGTGCCTGGCACGAGAACCTTTCAATTCTGTGCTGCGCCTCTCTGCTCTTCTGATCAGGATGTGGCCGGGGAAGAACCAGGGTTTTCTGAATGGGGAGGGCCCCAGGGGGACAGATCTCTTTCAGCGGTGCCTCCCCTCCTTTGGTCTGCGGTTTGGAGGGCCTCCAGAGCACACGCAAGCTGCCCCCTCCACTCTCCCCTTGGAGGGACTGCGTGGGGGGTGGGGTGGGGGTGGTGGGGCCCGCTGAGAGTCCCACAGACCCCGTGGCAGGCAGAATCCTTTGCCAGTCTGCTGGTCCCGGCTCTCCTGGGTGAGGGCTGGGGTGGGTGGGGAGGTGGGCAAAGCGCGTGGGCTCCTGGGTTGATGCTGAGTAGCTAATAGTGTTTGGAAGAAACCCCGCCTTGTTATTGTTTTGCAGGGCCAAAGCAGCGGCCAGGAAGAAAGCCGCCCCCTCTGAAGGCTGTTTTTCTTGCTGTTCTTTGGGGCATTGTTCTAAAAATGGGAAATTACACGCCGCGGTGCCAAAGGCAACAAGCACCTGCAGTTGAAAGGAATACCTTCCACGCAGTGGCTTTTTCCAGTCTGCACCCTCCTGGCCTTGGGCGGTGCTGGCGACAGAGGCCCGAGCTTCCCTTTCCAGGGGGCTGGGAGTGGGATTGTAGCTGTCACTGGGGTGGGCTTTGGGCTGGTAGGGCCGGGGGACTTTTCCCTTTCCTCGCCCCTTCTCTGTCTGTCCAGCGTCTATGCTGCTCTGCACGGACTGTTTATTTGCTGCGGTCCCTCCCCACGGCCCACCTTGGCAGAGTTTTGGGATTTTCAAAGCCAGGGCCTGGCTGCTGCCCCCACAGGATGGAGGGCACTGGGTCTCCTCCCTCCCTTTCCCACTTCCTCTTTTCTTCTCGTTTGCTTTCTATCCAAGTTCTACTCTCAGATTGTCTCCTTTCCCATCCTTCTCTCTGGTCCCTTTCATTCCTGTTCTCCCACCTTCTCCCTCTCTTCCCAGTTCTCGCCACCCACCCTCCCCCCTCCCACCCCTTCTTCATCTGAAAACCCAGTGGCCGATCTGTAGGTGAGAAGCCATTCTCTCAACATCTGCCCGCACACAACGCGCGTGACGTGGGTCGAGGCTCACCTGCCCGGCCGTCGTCACCCTGCTCTGCCCCCAACGTGCCTCATTGAAGGTGTTCACGGGTTTCTGGCTTCCGGCACGTGACCTTTCAAAGTTCCCGGAGGTGCCACGCCGAGCCTCGTCTGAAATTCTCGTTCTCTGGTGCTAGACATGTAGAGAGACCGAGTTGGGGTCCCCTCGGACATGTGGAACCTGTCAAACTACAGCTGTCACGTCGCCAGGCTTTGAAATGCCTCCAGCACCAAGCGGGTGGATTTCAGATGGATTGGTGGTGTGGACAAGACCCCAGGGGCAGGAGCCGAGCTCACCCCTGACCACCGGCGGGAAGGAAGCAACGGGGAACACAGTGGGTAGTAGGTTTCTTGGGACGCTTTGCTTGTTAGCTAATTCTGCAAGCCGCTGGGCTGGCCGGGGGAAGGGTGGACTCCCTTCCTCGGGAGGCCAGGGTCATCTCGCTGGGGTGGCTTGGCTGCTGAAGGGCAAGAGGGAATGCCCATTGGCCCCAGGGCTGTAACTTCAATAGTCGTCTTAGTTCTACACAGGGTCCATCTGCTTAGAGGGAAACCCAGTCCCGCTTCTCGTGGATTCCTCCATGCTGGATCTTTCGCTTCCCTCTGCCCCTCTGCCTGGTCCAGATTTCCTGCCAGGGTCAAAGTAACGGAATTGCAGATCTTGCCCTCCCGGGGCTCATATGAGATGCACAAGAATGGACAGGGTCCGGCAGCTAAGGGCAGAGAGAGTGAGAGAGAGGGAGAGTGAGAGAGACCATGTCAGTAGGCATGCTACCCAGAAGCAGAAAGAGCCCTGACCCCCAAGGGCAAGATATGCAGGCTCCAGGGTGAAAGGGACCCAAGCCCATTTAGGGTTTCCAGGAACCCTGGTGACGTAGTGGCTACACATCAGGCTGCGGACCTCAGAGTCAGCAGTTCAAAGCCTCCCAGTTGCTCAGTGGAAGAAAAAAAAATTGTGTCCCCACTCTTCTAAAGAGTCATTATCCCAGCAGCTCACAGGGTCGCTCGCCGTGGGTGGGACTGGATTGGAGTGAGTTGCTTTTTGACAGTTTTCAAATAAGCATCCCGGTGAAATCGGATGTTCTGGCAAACCAAGCGTCGTTTTCCAGTGTCCGGGATCCCCGGGATGGAATACTTGGCTACTGCAGACCGTGAGAAGGCACTGCTGGGGAGCCTCCGGCCCCGAATCTCCAGTCATCCTTCCTCGCCTGGGTAGCCGGGCTGCTGCTTCAACGGCCGGTGGCTGGAGTCTGCCCCAAGGCGCCCTCAGGAGCATGGCCCGGTGTCACCATCCACAAAATCAGCCACGAAAAACCCCGGGGAGCAGGCGGGGTGACCACGACTGGGAGGCGGCTCAGGGACCACGGGTCAGCGCGGATGTTACTGAGAAGGGACGGCTAGAGCTGTATTTTCCAGAGGCCTTTGCCCTTCCGACAGGGGAGCTGCGGGTGCCCAGGTGTGGAAGTGTGCTGCGTCACGTGTGTGCCACCGAGCAACTCAGGGAGCGGCACCTAGAGGAGCCAGTCTGCCCGCCCACCGGGCAGATCCCCGTCCCGAGCTAGGCAGCCTAGAATTCCTGACTCAGAGTGCTCGGTGGGACAGAGGCTTTCCGAAACGGCCACTCTGTACGGAGTAGAGACGCTCGTCTTTCTTCCTCAGAGTGACTGGTGGCTACAAACGGCTGAGCTTGCCGTAACAACATTTAGGTGTCGATTAAAAAAACAAACAACATAGCCAGTCAAGTTTTTTTTTTTTTTTAAAGTTTGGGGGCTTTTTTTAATGAGTTTGACTCAACATCTAGAATCTCAGCGTCTGGAAGAACCACTTGTCTTTGCCTGTCTCATACCTCTCCTCAAATTTGACCTTGGCCTTGCGTTTAAGAGCAGACATCCTTGTTGACCACCGTTTGGTCCCAGGGGATGTCTACGGAGTACCTCGTGGGCCGGAGGTGATTATAGTTAGACACCTTCACAAAAGACCTGATCGTTGGCCTCTGGGCCATCTTCTTCCTGCCCATGGCGGCTGTCACTTTGCGGAGAGAGCAGTTGGTTCCAGACACCCAGCACGGCTGTAGGGGCGGTCTGAGGTGCCATGGCCCATGTTCTTCATGATGGCGGTTTTGCGTCCCGAATAGCACCCTGCCAGCACCAGCACCTTCTTCCTGGGCTTCATGAACTTGCCCATTTTGACAACCGACTCCTAGCCCGACCACAGAAAGCAAATTTTTCTTCCTTCTTGCCTTCCTTCCTTCCATCCTTTCTTCCTTCCCTTCTCTCTCTCTCTCTCTCTCTCTCTCTCTCTCTCTCTCTCTCTCTTCACTTTTTTGTGTGTGTGGCTTCACTGCCCTGGTGGGAGTAGGAAGCCCAGCTTTGCTCCTGGAGGCTGCTGCTGGATTTGAACCATCCACCCCGTGGTTCAACCACAATCCCATACACAACCACTGCGCCACCAGGGCTCAGCCTGCAAGCCTTTCTTTAAAGGCTGGGCTCAAACCTCCCAACTTTTTGGATCGCAGCAGGACACCCTCATTGCTGGCACCACCCAGGATTCCAAGGGCCCAAGAGCCGCTCTTGGCATTCCGACGGGAATTCCTCTCGAGTCACTTGCCTGGCGATTGCACAGCCGTGTGGGTGTGCTGCAGGGACGCCGCCCCAGATTTTTACGGAGGCGATGAGCCTGGGGTGGGTCCGCGGGGGAATCCTTGTGCCCAACGGCTTCACGGAGCCCCACGTCCTCCAGAAAGGGGCTGGTGACGGTGTGTGCGGTCTGGGAGCGCTTCTCAGACGGTCTTTGGGCATAGTGCTGGCTCATGGCAGTCTGCTGGGTGGTTAAGCCCCAAGACTTTACCCTTGCATTCTTCCCACGGACCCGCTGGTGCACTCCATAAGGCCTCGGGAGGCCCCACCCCCTAATGACAGGGTTCAGGATGCCTTGTTGGTGCGGGTCCATCATTATCAATCAGGGCCTCTTTATCATCTTCCCCAGGCTCCCCTGCATGGGCGAGGGCTACCCACAAGCCCCTCTGTGTCCACAAACAGCCTGCCGGGCCCGACGCTGGATGGGGCTTTATCCGCAGCATCTTGATGAAGCTGATGAGGGCTGGTCTTGCTTCCGCTTCCTGGCCTGTGAGTCAGCCACAGGCTGGCTGCCAGGATCCCCTCGAGCGCCTCACGGGAGGCGGGTGCGGAACCCTGGCCTTCTGACGGACCCGTTTGTCCAGGCTGCGCGCGCCTCGCGGCGGTTTAGGGTCAGCGTGAGGACGTCCTGCTTTAGGAGGGGTGTCTTGTGCAGGCAAGGCCGGGCGGCTACCATGTCTTTCCTCGCTTTCTTTCGGAGGAAATGGGGCCGCCGGGTCGAGGTGGCGGGGTGTGGGCTCTCAGGTGCACGTCAAAGAGAAGCTCCACCGGATTCATAGTTCTCTTGACAAGGTGGCCCAGGATCGTGGCCTTCGCCTCTCTCTAGGCCTCTTCGGACACGTGGACGTGGGAGCGAGTGAGGTGCCGGGCACACAGGACGTGTGTGTCCTGGTCTTTCCCCTGTTGAGGTGTGCTCTCAGGCTTTTCTTCATACAACTGGTTGGTGCTTAATTAATCTCTTCCAGCCGCAGAAGACGCGTGACCTCCCTCCCTGCCATTGAGTCACTACTGATTCACAGCGACCCCTGTGGGTTCACAGAGCGTAACTGCGTATGGGAGTAGAAAACACAGGCTTTGGGGTTTTTTTTTTCTTCTCCCTGTGGGGCTGCCGCTGGAATAATCTGGAACCCTGGGGCGAAGGGAGACATCGGTCCGTGTAAGACATGAAAACACATTTCTACATCATCAAAGGTCTCGGAGGGAGGGAGGGTTAAGAAAGGAGGAGCTGATACCCAGGGCTCAAGTAGCAAGAAAATGTTTTGAAAATAGCGATGACAACACATGTGCGCATGTGCGTGACCCAAATGGATGCAGGGATGGATTGTAATAAAAGCTGCACGAGCCCCCAATAAAGTGATTTTCAAGATATATAAACAAAGGGGAAACAAACTGAAAAAAAAAAATCTGGAGCCTGGCTAGGCTCGGGGATGTGTTAGTCTGGGTAGACTAGAGAAACACATTCATAAACACGCATATGGATATAAGGGAAAGGTTTATATACAAGAGGAATGGAACACGGAGAAAGCGTCCCAACCCAGTCCAGTCCAAGGTCATAAGTCTGATAGTAGCCCATATGTCCAATACCAAGCTCTAAAATCTCCTTCTGACTCATGAAGCATGTGAATGACACCAGGACAATCTCAGGCCAGTGGGTGCAGAGTCTTGTGTGTCCAGCGGCAGTAGAAGCATCCCGGTGCTGGCAGGGGTTTCCTCGTGGCTCCAGGGCTCAGGGCCCATCAGCAGTAGCCATTGGCGGTAGAAGCATCTCAGCGCTGGCAGGGGGCTCCCTGTGGCTCCTCCAGCCCCAGAGGTCTGGTTCCATCAGGGTAAGGCCGTGTGTGGCTTCTCCTCCAGCTCCTCCAGTTCCTCGGATGCTGCCATCTTGTCAAGTCCGTAGAGCGTCTCCCAACAACTGGGGAGATGGTCTCTCATCTCCATGAGGGAAACATTGCGAGAGTTCCCAGAATTCTCAGAGAAAGCCATGCCCACACAGAGGTCCCACTGCCAATTTCCAGATTGACAGACTCGAGTCCACCCCTAGACTCTCAACCATGAAATTGACAGACAGCTGCCTGTTGTACGGTGAGCCACAAGGTCAGTAGTTCAAAACCACCAGCCGCTCCTTGGGAGAAAAATGAGGCTTTCTACTCCTGCACTCTGATTCTTTCCTCTAGGGCCACTGTGCGCCGGCGCCGACTGAGCCGCGGTGCGTTTTTAATATGGCAGCACCCTGATGGTCCCTGCGCTTCAAAGTCTGTCATACGCAGGGTGAGGATTTCAAGGACATATGTCTAGAACGCAGAGGAGGATGGGTTCTTTTTTGCCCGCTAAGTCAAGTCAAGTCGATTCTGAGTCTTGCTGACTCCCGGTGCATCACTGTGGAGCTGTGCTCCGTGGGGGGTCCGACGGCTGATTGGTCTTGGAGGGCAAGTGCCAGGCCTTTCTTCTGCGGGGACTCTGGGTGGACTTGAACCTGCTGCGTTTGGCTAGCAAGTGTGACGTGACGCCATTGTCATCTTCTAACTTCTTGAGCTGGAGAGGGGATCAAAGCAGGTTCCGACAAGGTGGAGGCCTGACCAGCCCCCTCTCTCCAGCTTTCTTACCAAATCTGACGTCAGCTGTGCCCGTAACACTCGCTCTCTTTCCACAGTTCTGTCTTGGCCGCACAGACGTTCACGATGATGGGGTTATTCGGGACAGGTTACACGTCAGCATGGGAAACAAGTCAGAATGCAGTCCTTCCACCAAGTCGCCTTTCAGCTGTGCCTGTAGCCGGGCCACTCCCTGCCTCCCTGGCTCCTGAGTCCCTCAAGTCTCTTGGGCCAAACTGGCTTTTGCTTCGCTCCAGTGAGGGCCACAAAAGTCTGCTGAGAAACGCCCAGGGAGGAGCCACGGGTGCTGTGGGTTACACACTGGGCAGCTAAGCACCAGGTCAGAAGTTAGAGACCACCTGCCGTTCTAGGGAGAAAGATGAAGCTTTTGGTAGTCTCAGAAACCCACCAGGGAGGTTTGACCACACCGTGTAGGGTCGTTATGGGCAGAAATCGATTGGCTCACAAGTGAGTACGATGCCCAGGGCTCCCACGTGACCAGTAAGCCTGGGCCCAGAGTCACTCAGCTCGCTCACTGTGTGGGTCAGGGAAGCTGGCTCTGCCCAGGGTCCTCTCCACCGGCGAACCTGCCTGCAGGATCTCGGCTCTCTCTCTCTCTCTCTCTCTCTCTCTCTCTCTCTCTCTCGCTCTGTGGGTCAGGAGGACGCCCACTGCCCGTCTCCTTCCGGTCTCCTAGCGATGTTGCCTCTACTTCTCTGACTCTCTCCATCCCCAGTATTACAGCTCTCTCTCTCTCTCTCTCTCTCTCTCCCCACCCTCCCTCAGTGCGAGGGCTCCAGTCCCCAAAGATGTGCTCCCTTCCTGTGTTTTTTGCTTCGTGG
Organism: Nesogale talazaci; assembly: GCA_004026705.1. NCBI lineage: Eukaryota > Metazoa > Chordata > Mammalia > Afrosoricida > Tenrecidae > Nesogale > Nesogale talazaci. The sequence goes on from PVJH01025102.1 coordinate 23,633, forward strand.
GAATGAGACACTTCCCCCACCCCCATCCTTTTTCAGGCTCTGCAATGGCTCATTTTAAGTCTGGTGGGTGACAAAACTGACCGATCCTCTCTCTAGGTTTCTATTCGCCTTATTTGCATAGTTTTAACCCCCCACTCCCCGCCAAGGGTGCCAGGCTCCTTCTTGGCGTGCTTAGCAAGCGGTGGAGTCCCCTTCAGGCTTCGCCAGCACGCTGTCCACCAAGTCCCAGCCACTCCTTTGGTGGGAGCCACAAGATCCCGGCCCAGAAAAGCGGCACAAAAGCGATCCATCGATTGCTCGGAAGCGCCCTGTGGAGTTCGCTTCTTGCAGCAGACAAACCAGTAACCGAACTCACGGCAAATCAAGTCCATGCCGAGTCCCAGTGACCTGGCAGGACGGGGCAGCACTGTCCCCTGTGGGTTTCCGGTACTGTCACTAACGGTTTCCAGGAGTAGGAAGCCCAGTCTTTCTCCCTGGGAGCAGCCTGTGGTTTTGAACCCCTAACCTTGAAGATTACAGCCCGAGGCCTAGCCCCTGCATCAGAGAGGACCTATTTTAGGTTTGGTGCATTATCAGGGAGTGGTCAATCCTCTGATGTAGTCGCAGTAAGGGTTCAACAAGCAGTTGGGGAGCGATAATTATTATTTATTTTAACACCGATATAGAGATCATGAGAGAGAGAGAGAGAGAGAGAGAAAAGAGCATTAGAAGGTGCAGCTATATCCTTTCATGATACATGCTCACCTCCGCCCCACTCGATGGTCCACGTGGAGAGGGACACAAGAGAGTGGCCGCCTGGATGGAGGCAGGCTGGAGCGAGGCAGGCTTTTTTTCTCTATCTTATGTCCCATCCCTCTCCATCCTGGAGCCAAGCCAGGCCCCTAATTCCAGGCAAGTTCATACGTCGCAAGAGAGGGCTGTCTTAAGGGCAATATGGTGGTAAGAGGAGGGGTCTTAGGGATGGCTACGTGACAGTGTGAAGAGGGGAGTGATAAGACCAGACCTTGGACATCTGGAGGTAGACAAACAGGTGTCAGATGAGGAGGCTTTGACCTTGGTTCTTGAACCCCTCCCATAAGCTTCAAAGGAAGGGAGTCGTCATCCTAACAGCAGGGGAGTCAGCTCTGTTGTGAGACCACACAGAGGTCTCAGATAATTGGGAGCTTCAGAGAGAATAGCTAACATCCATAACACATGCTGGTAAGCAGTTTCCTTAATATTTAGAGTATAATAATTGTGGAAAAGTTCTGTCTTCATCCCACAGTGCACGACATGCAGGGTCTGCCTCTCCCCCTCCTTCTTCTTCTAAAGTAGGAATCATTCTTCGTTTGAGGTCCATTCAAAAGCACACGCTGGTCTGCATGGGGCCCACAGGGCCTCGTGTGAGGACCGGTATCATATCTCCGTAGGAATCTGCCACAGATGGGCTGCCAAAGAGCTCTGAAAAATGGCACAGAGCTGATGTCAAGGGCTCGGGGGACAAAGCAGACGGTTTGAGGAGGAGGGAGCAGACACGTGAAGGTGCTTGGCACAAGGTATGTGTGCATGGGTGGTGGTAAGCGATGCACCATCCCTCAATAAAACGATTTTACACACAAATTTTTAAAAATGGCACGGAGAGGTGGAAGATGTGTCCGACCCAAGCCAGGATGTGGTCCATCGCCTCCTGCCTGTCCAAGTTGTTCCCCGAAGTGGAATAGGCTGGAGGAAGGGGCGTGCTTGGTGACGACATTGAAATGCCAGAAGACCAAACACAGCTGCCTCCCAAGGACAGCCAGAGCGTTCCTCAGAAGGCGACATGGGACACGTGGCCTCATACTCTGGACGTGTTATCAGGAGAGACCAGTCCCTGGACAAGAAGCACGTGACTCCGTAAAGGGGCTGGGCGGGGACCAAGGGGAAGAGCCTAGCTGAGACAGAGTGACACCGGGGCTGCAACCAGCTTCCACATCACTGGACTGGGGAGGGAATTCCTGCCCTGGGTGGGGGTGGGGGTGGACAGTTGCTGGAAGCACCTGAGCCACACCTGGAGCTCTGCACCTGACTTCATGAAGACAGAGAAGAACCAGCATCAGGCCTCCATTCCTTGGCTGCCTTCTGCCTCCCGTCAGCAGGCTCCTCAGGCCCTTCCTGGTTGTGCTCTGCTGTCTCCCATGACCCCCACCCTCTTTTTTTTCTTAAAAAGCCGAGTGCACATTTCTGTGTGTTGGCGTAGCTCACATTCCGGGGCCGACACACACGCAGTACTATGTACTGGGACTTCCTCCTATCTGCAGCTTGTGTTTGTCCGGGGCACCTAATTCCCTGGCTGCAAATGGGTCCTTAAAAGGCTGAACCTTTTATAGCCCCGTCCTCCTCCTCCAGAACAGAGAGCTCTCCTGAGTGAACCACCCCCTGGACCGGGGAGAACCTGAGGCCCTGGCCGAGGTGGAGGTGGGGGCAACACCCTCCTTTCCCCAAAGGCTCCTCCCTGGGCAAAGAACCTCTTCTGGAAGGGCCAGTGCCCCTGACCTGCTCTGGAATCTTCACAGTGAAGAGTCCCTCCTGAGTAGACAATGAAGGGCGGGGCGTGGGAGCCCTGCAGCTTGTGGGTGTCTTGGGGATGGGTGGACTTTTCTGCCCTTAGTGTTGTTATTGAGGTGATCTGTGAGGATCAGGTGGGGGTTCAGGCAGCTGGGGTTCCTCTGCTGGGGTGGGGTTGGGGGGTACTGGGAGCCTAGACTCCGGCATCTACTTAGCCGGGTGCAATTCTTACCAGCATGCGGCAGAACCATCCAGACTGCCCCAGACTCTGAGGGGCCCCCGCTCACTGAGCTTGCCGGCTAATCCAAAAGTTGGGGGTTCAAATCTACGCAGAGGCGGCTGGGAAGGGAAGTCTGGCAAGATATTTCAGAAAAGCCAGCCTATGAAGACGTGGTAGAGCACAGGCCTGCACACACACACACACACACACACACACACACACTGCCTATGGCAAGGGGTTTGGGGCCGTTTCTAATTTCTGGGCTTCAGTTTTTTCCAGCAGCTGAATGGGCCCAGGAACTGGCCGATGTCTTCAGGCTTGTCCTTAGAAACATGGGGAGCCCGGTTTAAATGGGCCAGCAGTGGGTGGGTGAGTGGGTGAGTGCGTGACGCAGCGATAAAAGTGATTAGTCAGCAGTGACGCCCCCCACCCCCCAAAAGAGTGATTAGTCAGGGGAGCTCGGGAGAAACAAAAGTGATTAGTCAGTAGTGTCTGCTCCCAGATGCAGGAAAACCAGATGGGATGGGGGTTCAAAGGTCAGCTCCACCTGGGTCCTGTCTACCTCTGGGGCCCCTCAGGTTCTGGATCTTCAGACACAAGCTTGGAACCATCTGGAAAGGGAATTGCAGCTCCCTCCAAAAGGGCTGACACATCTCTGGCTGGGTGCAGCCGGGCGGTGACATGGTGTGTAGGACTGCCTCTGCTTTTCCTCAGAATCCTGATTAAAAAAACCTCAAAAATGAAATTAAAAACAAATCCTCGCCACGATAAAAGATCTCTAAGAGGGAGCTGTGTTTCTTCACCCGTCTCTGAAAAGCAGGGGGGGCCCTGGTGCCCTGGGTTTAGAAAATGGCCAGCCAGGCAGGCCCGCTGCTCCAGGTGCCTGGGCCGACACTGTCCCCTGGTGGCAGCACCTGGCAGGGCGGCCGGAGGCAGGGAAGGGGCCTCCACTTCCCCATGTAACAGCCCTGGGGGCTTCCTGAAGAAGACTGGCGGACGTCCTGTGGCTCTTTCATTCCACCGCCTCCTTTGGGGGCTGCTGACAAGACCCTCTCTCTGTTCTTGCCTTCTCTCTGCACGTCCTCCACCTCCCTTCAGTGTCGGGGGTGGTGTGGCCCTACCCGGCTGCCTGGGCAGGGGGTGGTTCCTGGGTTTTTTAAATGCCAACCGTGCACATGTCTTCCTGGTGAGTCCCACTCTGAGAACACTTTGCTCTTGGGACTTAGAAAACCAACCCCCAAGAGCACCGAGGAGTTGGTGTGGCATGGGGCTGTGTTGTTTGACTATCACAGCTGGGTTGGGGGACTGGGAGAGGGGTGGGGTGGTAAGACGCCAAGGGGCTCTTAGGACAGGGAGAGACGTGGATATTCAGAAATGTTCCAGAGGTCCTTGGGGGTGAAAGTAGGTATTGTTCGGTCCCTTGATTGTGGTGAAATCCCTGAAGAATGTAGTTGAGTCCAGAAATATCTCTATCTATCTATATCGGTCTATACCTACATCTATAGCTATATATTATATTATAGTATATTTCTTTCTCCCTTTTTTTTAGTGGTATCACTGCCCTGGTGGGATTAGGAAGCCCAGCCTTGCTCTTGAAGAGCTGCTGCTGGATTTGAACCGTCAACTCTGTGGGCCACAGTCCCGATTCTATTTCTCTGATAACATGTTAGAGACCAGAGAGTGCGCCCCAAAATCAAGCCTAGAGGTTTGCTGAAATGTTTGCTGTTGTGATCCTGGCATTTTATTTTATAAGGCAAAGAAAGAAGAGACAAGAGACGTGCCATGGCCACAGCCTTGGCTCATTGGGTGGGGTTGGGGGATGGAGAGAAGGATCATGGGACTTGGGACCCCTGGGGAGGAGCAGCCTGAAGAGGGGCTCAAGCGTTCCCTGGTGACATGGACTTGGAGGGTGGGGTCAGCTGGAAGAGGAAGTGTCCGGTTTCTTCCGGAGACCAGTCAGGGAAATCTGGGGGCCTGTCAGTGGAAAGTTTCACGGGCCCACACAAAGGACTGAAACACAGCCTGTCCGCCATCAGCACCGCGTTGGTTTTAGGGGGTCCCCGGGGGCCCACAGGGCTGCCGCTGGTGCATTTTTCTAAGCAGATGCCCACGCCCTTTCCCCTGGTCTGCCTTGGGGGACACGCTGCTGAAACCTCCCACAGGCTTTACTGACAGGCAGAGGGGGGCTGTGCGTGACGTGCCCCTCACTGCTGGGGGCACACCCAGATCTCCCACGCGGAGGGCAGAATGCCAGCCCCAGACCCCCAGCGTTCCCACTCAGGAAACGAAGCCTCTATGACCAGGCTCGGCATTCCCGAGGCTCGGGATCAGTGAGAGAAGCAGCAGCCTCACCCGTCTCCTTTGGAACGGCCGGCGGGTGTGAACCGCGGACCTCGTCCTTACCGCTCCAATGCATGACGCACAATATCCCTCCCCCGGATGTGCTGACCTCAGAGGCGGGACCGGACAGGTCTCCAGGGAAGGTGGTGTGCCAGGGACGCCCTGCCCTCCTGAGGCTCCTCCTGGCCTGCCTTGGACCGTGGCTTCTCTCTGTTTCTGTGCCGCTGATCCCAGAAGGGGTTGACCCTCCGGGGGGACCCCTGTGAGAGCAGAACTTCCCCCTCGGACAGAAGGTCACTAGTTCTTTCTGCAGGGAGCCGCTGGGTGGGCTGGGATGGCCCTGCTTTCTCTTAGCAGCCTGGGGTACCACTGTGTTCTCAGCGGCCCCTTGTCCTCTTACTCTAGCAGGTACGTACGGAGCAGGCAAGAATGACAAGGTGAGATGCTTACACTTTATTGTCAACAGCAGTGGAGGGGCTGGGGGAGGGGGGGGTGAAGGGCGATCTCAAGGACTTTGCGCGCAGTCGTGGATGTGGATCGGCTTCAAAATCCCACAAGTTTGCTCTAATTGCACTGTGGACTTTTTACTATTTTGTCCTAAAACAGAACGAGACAATACAAAACAAAACGAGTGAATGGACCTTGCCCGTTAGGCACATGCCATGATGTAAAGTCAAGCAAGAGGAGGGGCTGACCTTGGGACGAGCTAAGAAGGATGTCGCTTGGCCTGGATCTCCAGGAAAAGCCAGGGAAATGCTGCAGAGAAGCGGCTCCCTGTTCCCTCAGGGGCATTCGCCTCTGATTCTCTTCTCCCCACTCTGGACATTAGAAAAATCCCAACCCAACCTGGTGCCCTCTGACTCATGCCATCCTGCTGGCTGCAGACCACAGCTGCCCCAGAGAGCGCGAAGGGCTGTACTCTTTGTGTACTGGGTAGGTGGCGCAATCGGTTAAGCATTCACCTGCTAGCCGACAGGTTGGGGAGTCAAAGGCACCCAGAGGCTGAAAGACAGTCCCGGGGACCTGCCTCCCCAAGATTTCAGCCTGGAAAGCTCGACTCTGCTCACACGGGGTTGACTAGTGCTGGAATCAGCTGGGTGGTGACTAACGGCCAAGACAGCCATGATGGACACAGACCACTGGGAACCGTCTTCCTTGGGCCTCTTGGGTGGGTTCGATCCGTTAACGTCTAGGGACTGAGGGACTTAGGAAGCCTGCCCCCATGGAAGGAAGGAAGCTGCTCACCATGAGCCTCAAGATATTCTGCTTGTCAAGCTGGAAGAGTCTATCCATCAATTCCTTCATTCGGATTGCAGAGTCGAGCATGGCTGCATCAGGGTGGAAAGGTTGAAGTGCTTCTCTAAAGCTCGAAATGGTGCCCGTGAATAGCTCGTGGATGATCTGTAGGAGTTCGGGGCAGGTCTCTGCAGAAACTGGAACACACAAAAGGGAAGACATGTGCAGCGAGCCTTCTTCCCATGTTGCCCAGGCCCCTGGCTGGGTCGGAGCCAGCTCAACGGGCAGGTCGGCTTCACTAAGGGCGAGGCCCAGTCTGCCTTCCGACCTCCTCTCACTTCACAAGCTGAAGAGAGTTGCCATCAGAGCTACCTCCTTCTGGCCAACTATTTTTGTTTAAACCACTTCTGACGTGGCTGACCCTCCCCTGGCACTCTTGACTCCCCCATAACTCACTGCAATGGCCACACCAAACTCACAGACACGACTTTTGGTTATGGGATTCATCAGGAAAGTAACAAGCTACAATTCAGGATCGGAAATGACTCAGGACACAGTTCTGGCATCAGGACAGATTCTTCTTATCTGTGCCAGAAGGCAGGCCTCTTTCTGACCCTGGGGGCCCTGGGTTTGTTGGCACGGCCTATGCTCTTCTTGGGCAAGCTTGGCAAAGCTCTCAGGTGCCACCAATAAGTGCCTGGAGGCATCCCACTCCACCAGTAAGTCTGCAATCTGGTAGGGGCTCAGTACGGTGCTTGATCCACAGCACGGCACTGGATAGCACAAAGGGAAGCAATGTGGTCAGTATCTGGGGACACTTGAGCTTTGTGTGAACTTTCTGAGTCAGGGGACCCTTTAGTCTATCTGCTAAATAGTAGCTTTGGCGGCTCTGTGGCTCATGTATTGGACTTTTAACAGAAAGGACAGCAGTTCAAATCCTCTAGCCACACCGTTTGAGGAAGTTGAGGCTTTGTACTCCCTGAAAGATTTACAGTCTCAAAAATCCACAGGGACCAGTTCTGCTCTGTCCTATATGATCGCTAAGAGCCAGAACCGACCCAGTGGCAGTGACTGTGAGGGAAAGGCTGAGTACTGATAATAGAAGCCACTGATCTGGGCTTCGTGCTGTGTGTGGGCCCAGGAGAAACAGCCGATGGAAAGTCAGGGAAGGCTGTGACTCTCACTAGGCATCTGTCTCTGACTAATGGTTAGCACCAGGGTCAACCCTTGGGATTTGTGCCAGCCAGGCCTGGAAGTGGAGGCCACACTTAGCTCTGGGGTCCAGCTCATTTCACTTTGAGGGCTCTCTGCCCTGCGGTCGGTCCTGTCTCAGGTCTCTGCCCCCAGGTCGGTGGGAGAGAGTCGCCATGCCTCACCCCCTTCCCACTCCTTCCTCCTGGTGAAGTTGAAATCCCCTGTACCTGGGTTCTCTCTACCATGACTTACAATTGAGCTTCCCTGCTCCCAACGCAGGACCCCACCCACATCAAACTCCCTTCAGATCTTCTTTTCAAGTCCCTCTGTGGGCAGGGTTTGCCTGCCTGTGGCTCTGTTTTCTCTTTCAGTGAATGGAGATAATAACCCTGCTTCAAAGGGGTGGATGAAAGAACAGGGGATTAAGAGCCATGATTGGCAGGCTGTAAGTACTACATAAATATCACATGTTGTTTTTGGTGTGTGTGTGTGTCCTCACTACGAATGTTTTTCCCACTTGCCCCTGGCCATGTTTCAGTCCTCTCTCTCTCTGCACCTTCCACAGCAAGCCCAGATCACCCCCATCCTGCACTGGACATCTCTGTCCCAAGCCGGAAGCACGTCCACTCTGTACACAAGTATGGGATTAGGAAAAGATTTCTCCTAAATCGTCTGCCTGAGAATGATGCCCACGTCCCTGCTGGCCATGTATGGTGAATGATCGTCAAGTCATCTCCCTGGAGACTCCAGCTACCCCGAGAGGGCAGGCTTCATTGTTGCTCACACAATGGGCAGGGCTCACTCCCTGCTTTTAGGACCATGGGTCACTTCCCCTGAAAGCTTTGGCCAAATCAAGCCTCCAGATCAAGGGCAATCAGGGTTAGGCCACCATC